>MU129002.1:186705-210842 GCA_014904985.1 Hydnum rufescens UP504 | reverse complement strand
GGTTAAACCTGAACCTGACCTGAACCTAACCTAAGATAGGTTTTCTTCAGGTTAGGTCCAGGTTTTGCCAATTGAGGAGATTCAGGTTTTGCCCAAATGGGCAAAACCTGACCTGAACCTGACTTTGGCAACCATACATACTAATAGTGGTGCTACTGTTGTTTACTATATTCTTTTGAGGCTATGAACATTATTGAGTGTCCTGAATTCTGGACACTTCTTTACTTATGAGAGACCTTGACTGACAATGATATCCCAGGCCATATGAAGATTAGGTCATCTATTATCAGCATGTGGCATGCCCAGTTTTTGAAGCTTAAAACAGAATTAGAAGTATGATTTTTCCAAAAGTGCTGTCCAAGTCCACTCACTGTTATTATGGAATTCTAAGGGGTCACTAGGAAAGATATTGTTCATGGCCAATATATGGTCTGATGCCTGTCTCCAACCATTTCTTGCCATCACTGCCCACTGGATCCAAAGGATGGAAAATGGATCCCTGTGTTTCTGGGCAGATCTTATAGCTTTCTGTTACTTACCTGGAAGTCACCATGGGAAAGCAATATGTGACACCATCTATAGCATCCTTGAGTGTGCCAATATAGTTCACAAGGTACATTCAGGTTCTTAGAGATATCACTAAACTCATGGATTATTAGATCGGGTGGTGGACTCTCAACAATGCCTCTAATAATAGGGGTGTTCATGCTGGCAAAAGTGGAGTAAAAGTGAAAAATGAAAGTGAAGCAAAAGTGGGAAAGGCTTGGCAAAAGTGAAGCAAAAGTGCCACTTTTGCTCAATTCTGTGAAACAGCTCCAGAGGTCATGCAAATTCCAAAAGTCGCATTTTCAACCTCACTTTTGATCCCAGTTTTGTTATTCTGCATGAACACCCTTTGGAAAAAGCAAAAGTCACATAAAAGTGAAGCAGAAGTCAAGGCCAAAAGTCCCTCCACTTTTGTGGCACTTTTGTCTCACTTTTGGTTTAACTTCTGCCAGTGTGAACACCCCTAATGACACATTCATGGCTGAATTAGAAAAAGTTTTGAAACCTAAGGGTATCCAATTTTCATGCAATGAAAATTGTGTTTGGTATGAATTTATTGCCCCAACCTGAACCATTGTAATATAGTGTATTACATAATTAAGTTAGGACTCAAAAGTCATGTATATATGGCAGATTCCATGGAATCAAATAGTTAACCTTTGCCCAGATCTTCATCACCTAGTGAGAAACCACAAACCTGCTTCTGTCTCCACTTCTACTTGTCTATCTGGTTGGCCTGTCTAGTAGCCACTAATACTAGGCCTTTCCTAGTCTGGGAGTAACACCTCTGGACCCTAGCAGGAAAGCAGTGAGTAGGACACTCCCTTCCTCTCACTGATCCTGTCAGGGCCATGCTGCAATGAGAGCACCAAGCAAGTGTAAACACAAATAAATCCGGCTAGTCTGGTGTAAGTCCGGCCGAGTCCAAATGAATCTGGGCGAGAGTAAGATAGTAAGAGACAGGAGAACAGAAGAGGAATCCTGCAGCCCAGAAGGGTCTGGGCAGAGGTGAGCACAGCAGTCTTTAAGCTTGCAGAGTCAGCTGGAAAACACTCAGAGCTGTAGTCTAGAGTAGAAGTGGAAATCCTGAGAGACCAAAGCTGAGTCTCTGGATGTCACCCTGGACTACTTATACATAGTTCCTATACTACAGGGAATTGATCACTTAACAAGAGGTGGTTACAGGGGGGCAGGAACAAGAGGGGGAGTGGGCAGGGGTGTAATATAGGGCCATTCTACATAGAGTATGTACAAGTCCTGTCCCCTCTAGTACCTTATGTAATAGCACGGTGTAAGCAGGATGGTTATAAAACCAATCCAACTACTGTCCACAATGTTGAGCCGGGGACAAAAGTGGGGATCACAGATCTAATCTGGATGTTCAGGTTCGAGTGGGGGAAGGTCTTTTGAACAGGGGAAATTGCAGTGAGCCAACAAAGCCCAAGCAATTAAGTGAGAATGTGTCTTTCAGTTAAATTACCACACCCTAAGAATCTCTTCTTGAGACCTTAGTCAAAGTGTATTTAGAATTCGCTTTTTGTAGTGAGAAATCACCCAGGGACCAGCAGCTGTTCAAGGAGCTTCAAACTGGAGGGAGGGGGAGAACTAATGAATTTGTGTGCTAGCTGCACCTAATATACAATCCAAACTTCGACTCAATAGAAAGTGAAAAATTCGGACTTAAGGGACACACAGAGAAAAAGAAATCAAGTTAAAATCTTCAAAACTGATGGAGATATTCCAATTTCAAGATAAAAGGGGAGATTGACACATTACATGCTATTCCTCCTTCAAACCTGGACAAGTTCCCTTAAGGAAAAGTGGAATAGGTCGCCCTGAGGGTCTTCTCCATCGGACATAGGAGGGCCAGAAGTAATTCGCTATTTTGAATGGTGGAGCAAAGGGGGAGTCATGGGGAGGGAGTTGTCTTGTGAAAAATGGAGTTCGCGTCCGATCGTTTTTCCCTTGGTACCGTTCGATGCGAATTTTCAACAGCTTTCAGGGCGTGGTACTCGCGAACGAATCCGATAAGAATTGGCTTCGAAAATCAAGAAATACTCCTTCAGAGTATGAATCATGGCAAGATATTGTTACAGGGACCGCATTTTTGATCCGTTCGTTTCGTGTTTGGTACCGTTCGATAGGTACGATTCGTATCTTTCTGGGCGCGGTCGTTTCGAGTCGATCCGATCAAAAATGACGGAGAAATTCGAAAAATACTTCTTCAGAGTAGTGCAGCCCCTATCTGGATCATGTGATGGATCTGTGAGTCCAGAATCAGAACTAGGCCTGGTCCGCGTCGTTACATAATCACAATTCATCGCCCTTAAGGCAATAGGATGGCTTGGAAGAGCAGGCAAGTCATCCAGTCTTGAAGAAAGATGGCAAGTTGAATTGCCTTGTCCAAAGAAAATGGACTTGAAGTAGGGCATAAACTGCCCCTTTTTGATGAGGACTGTTGAAGTCCAATGGATAGTCAATAAATTGACTGGTAGACATGGTAAATGAATGAGGTGATATTATGGGTTGGAAAGGGGTAGGAATCCAATTGATTTCTTGAATAAACGAATGGCGATAAAATTAAATGAGTGTGGTGACATATAATTGATTTGTTCGTAGGGAAAATGGCCTCGGATGAGGATTTCTATGGTGTAGGGATTTATCCCTCCAACAGCGGCCGCGAGGATTCTAAGTCCCGGTCATGCTGGAATCAAATCACTCTTTTTCCCGGACTTCGTAGCCTCTGCTCGAACCATGAAACTAATGTAGCCATGCAACAACTACATGACCTAGTCGTGCAATGAAGCAACCACATCAAGACCCGTGATCCGTCACCACAGAGCACGGGGCAGAGACGGATAAGGGAGTCATGTATGAGCGCAACTCAGTTAGGTAAGTATGCTACTCTAGTGTACTTGCTAACTACCCCTCTCCCATAGATAGTAGCTGAGCCCTTTGGCCAGCTACTACCATCTCCCCACTCCCATTCCCTCCTCTCCTCTCGCTTCTCCCCCATCCGAAGCGAAGCCAGTGCTTAGCTTCGTTCGCGGCCCTCCCGCTCGAAGCCAGTGCTTAGAGCAGTTGGACTACTTTTCCCCTTCTGTTCACAGGTCCATCGAATCCGCCTCGTCTAATGATGACAAATACCGCAGTCCCTCAAAGTTGAGGACCACATTATTACATTGGTTCCCTCTAGCCGACGAGGCGGTCGAACCAACCAACCCCCTGCCATCGCCAGACTCCCTGTCCCGCTTGCTCCAATCCATGCCACGCAATATGAGTAAACGGGGTCGACCTTCAAAACCCAATGCTAATGATGCCATCCTGCATCACGTCCCATTGTCTCAACACGACGACATTCTGTATCACCCTGCAATGCATGAATGCATCGCCATTCCCCCTCGTCTCCGTTCTCTGGAACACTATCTCAAAATCACGCGTAGATTAGACGAGCCAGTAGGCGACCATATGGACCCTTTCTCTGCGGCCCCCATCACCATGTACCAATTCTTGATGGTGTGGACAAAATTCGCGCCAGTGCAGTACCACACTGCCTACTTCCTGTTTGACGAAGGGCAGCAGAGATGGTTTGTGGACAGGGAGCTCATTATCATGATCCAGACAGCCTTGGAGAGGCTGCAGCACATCATTACGGATGTCATAGGGATAGTGGGGGAGGAACCACATCATTTTGTAATAGATCATGACTCCAAATTAACAGAGCAATTGTGGATGTCCGATCAACTCAAAGAGCTCATGATGGCTGATAGGCTGTTAAAACTATGAGTCGACTTAATGTTTGAGAGACTCGCCAAGCTCAGAAAGCTGCACCAGGGGGAAACCTTATCAACCCCTATGGCTATGGAGGACTCCCTTCCCCCTATGCCTGAATTGAAGGACCATCTGCATAAAGCATGGCTCAATCCATGCCTCCCTACCAAGAACATGGCTCGTTGGGCCCTCACTGTGGGATGGGAAGCGATTGAAGCCAATCTCAATGGCACTCGCCCTATCAACCAGGCCACAAGGTATCCCTTCTCAGGCAGTCAAGCCCTGAAGTACACATACTACGACGTTAAGCTGGAAGATGCCCTCGGAGTCCAACCCCTCCCCCACATAAACACAGATCCCCACAGCTTGGGGCTATTTCTCCCCCTGGACGAATTCCAGGAGCCCAGCGGAGACGCGAATCGTGACTTCTTGCGAAGTCCAAGAGCAGGTGCTGGCTCGATAATAGACTTGCCCACCTGGCCCAGACAGTCATCCAGACAGGGCTTGTGAGGAAGCTCCTCCGCACTCCAGGCTTCGTCTATCGATTTGGAAGCGTCGCCAGCCGTTTGGCAAGACCTTGAGGATCAACAACCCCAAGAGAGCATCCCCGTTACCCCAAATCCCAAGAATTGCTTCGAGGTCCTTTCCCAGTGAATCTCCACTCTAGGGGAAGGGTTAAAGAATACCCTCTGGACCCCGTCAAAGCCGCAACCTCTGGGATCGAGTAGGGAGCCCGCAGGAGCATGGAAATGGGAATGGTATTAGGCCAGACAGTCCAAAAATCATCAAGCCAGATCACCCCAGCCTTAGGACCGACCCAACAAGTGCAGGGTTGTTTGCCACATGCCAGCTACCTCATAGCGCGATCGAATGTGGTGGAGAACGCAAGGCTACCTCCCGGCCAGGCGTGGAACCTCGTCACTGACATGCCTGCCCTACCTGCCCCCGGAGCCACCAGAGCCCATGACTATTATTCGGGCCTAATCAAAGTGGCCCCAATGCCTCAGCTCAGCTCGCTCTTCATGAGTAACCCAACACAAGCCCCACTATCCAAACTAGGGCAAGCCCCCGTCATTTCCCAAGCGTTGAATGGGAATACGCCTCCCCCGGGTCCTTCAAGGCGTGTGAGCCCCAAATCTCTCATGGGAGACCTACGAGTCAAGGATCCACCACCCTCTCAACCCCACAGTTCGAAGGGTAGTGGGGGTGGCCAGCCGGAAGGGGGCAACGGTGAAGGCCCTAGTGGAGGTGGAGGTGGAGGTCCAAGCAGTGGAAATGGAGGCCCGGGTGGTGGAGGAGGCCCAGGACGAGGAAGCCAAGGGCCAGGATCCCCTCCTAGTGGAGGTCCCTCAGGCCCCCCCGTTCCCATGGGTCCTCCTGGCCCTCCTGGCCTGCCAGGCCCACCAGGTCCTCCCGGGCCCGAAGGACCGCTCTCCAATGCCCCACCCTCTGGCATTGTGTGGGACAATAAGCTTAAATGGTCTACCGTACCTGAATGGGATGGAGCGCACGAGACAGCAATCGACTGGCTGTACGAATGTAATGATCTCGCCAGTCTAGGCCCTACATTGGAGGGCCAGTTGCCCATGATAGCAACATGCCATTTCAAAGGAGCAGTAGCAACTGCTTGGCGGGCGCACTGTGCCCGTCAAACACTCAATTCTCCAGTCGTGGGACAACCTGCACAAGTGGGTCTTACATCGCTATCTAGGAGAGGTCTGGTACACGGCGCAGCACCTCCAATACAATGAAGAGGTTTTCCGCAGCACCGAGTATCCTGACGAATTACCCGTGGAGTACATACAACAGCGAATCCTCCTCTCACGCATTTTCTTGCGATTCCAGCCCATGCTGTAAATATTTTGCAACAAACACGGTAACTTACCTTGGAGTGGTTGCATCAATACCCGGTAACTTTGTTGCAACAAGCTACAGTAACCCCGTTTCATTAAACCTTTTGCATCCAGGCTATTATTATTATTCAGTTAAATAATATATATTTTATAATATTAATATCCCTAAATGCGGTAATTAGATAGCCCAATAAGGAAGGGTGCATTAGATAATATCCCATAATAACCTTGGATAATATCCAGTTACATAATACACTGATTCCTATTGAAAAAAAGCCTAAATGCGGAAATTAAATGAACTACATCCAAGAAAATTTTCCCCATCCAGCCAATGGGGGCCCAGGACCAGGGGGTGGTGCCTGGGATGGATGGATGGACCCCTAGGGACCCTGATACAGTGAAAAAACCAGGCCAGGGCCACTGGTTAGTGCCTGAAACAATGAGAACAGTAAAAACAGCACCAGAACCACCGGAAATTGCTGGAAAATAACCGCTGGGCGGACGTGTCTGAAATTTGGCGCATGATTAGAGACTATTAGGACGCAAATCATATCAAAATTTCAGCCCAATCCATGCATTACTTATGGAGATATGGGCCAAACAGGTTTGGACATTAAAAATTGATTTCCTCCCCCTATAAAATAGCTGGGGACTTGAAAATTTACACAGAGTATGACATCATTATAAAGTAATTATGTGCCAAAAATCAGCCCAATCCATGCACTTAAAGAAGGGGAACTGGTCAGGGGGGACTGGAACCACCAGAAAATGCTGGAAGATAAGCGCTGGGTGGACGTGTCTGAAATTTAGCACATGTTAGGAGACCATTGGTACGCAAATCATATCAAAATTTCAGCCCAATACATGCATTACATATGGAGATATGAGCCAAACAAGTTTGGATATTGAAAGTTGATTTATTCCCCTACAGTCAAGATATGAACTTGAAATTTTACACAGAGTATAGTCATATAATGGACTAAATTTATGCCAAGAATCAGCCCAATCAGTTGAGTTTGAGACATTCAACTCCCTTGGCAGGCAGAAAAGAGGAACAACCCCACCATAAATGTGAATCACCCCACACTGGGCCAAAATAGGTGTAATTGACCTGTAATATTATTATACAGACTATATCCAAAAATGGAATGAATTGGATGTGTGGAAGTGGCTGAAATTGAGGGGGAGGGGAAGGATAATCAAAAGTGAATTACACAAGATGTAGAGCAGGCATGGATCTGATATCAGGCCACTAGTGTAATATGTATATGGGAGCTCATATACCAAAATATCAGCCTAAACCAGACCTCCATTGAAGCATTGCTCCACATCATCCCCCCTACTCAACCAATTTCCTCCCCAGGGCCTTTCCAATCCACTACCATTACCTGAAGATCCACAGTTTGGTCATCCAACACATTCATAACATTCCCTTAAAATCAAGAATTTCTACTTTCATGTGAGGACCCTGCAGAAATATTTCAAGGTTTTACTTGCTAAATACCACCCTCAGTGGGGGCACTCGAGCTTCCAAACTCTGATTTTTGTAAGCCAACAACCTTGGTCACCCATTGAGGCCTCAAGGTGCCAATTTCGGCCATTCTAAGCAAAACTTCTGGCACTGGTCCACAGAACCACGATCTTTTCCCCCCCCGCCTTCACTTCAGTGATCCATTTGCCATGCGACTTTGTGGCCAAATTTCTTGGTAGTGGGCACCCCTTCTTCCAAATTTTGAAGAACATTCCAGGACATCATTGAGTTATTCAAAACTCAAGCTCATTCAAATTTGAGGTTCAGAACCACAAGTCTTTCCACAATACCTAGTCTGCCTCCCAAATTGAATTTTGATCGGAATTTTTCTTTGAAATTAAACTCATGAATATTCCATGGAATGTCCTCAAAATTGGAATCTGGTGTCAACCACTACTATTACAAAGAATGGCCACAAAAAGTCCATGAAAATGTATACTGATGTAAAGCAGGGGGAGCGCGGAAAATCGGGTCATGTGACCATGCAGAAAAGTGCTTAGAATGCCTTGAATTTTTGCACTGAGCCTACAAATGTGACCAGTGTGGCCTAAAAAATCGAAGTCATTTGAAAGCTCTGAAGGCACTGGAGGTTATACTGAAACTTTGACAATAATTTGCAAGTCTCAACATTGCAGTAAGAATCTGAAAATTTTGAGGGTTTATGAAATGTTTATGCGATGAGCCACACTGTGATTCTTCGAGGTAATGTAGGATGGGAGGCCCTGGGAGGAAAAATGTGAAGTTAGCGGGGATGATGTGACGCCAATGCCTAAAGAGTTGTTAGCTGATTAATTTGTAATTATGAAGCCTCCCATTATTACATATTACACTGTCGGCCGATTCACGATACATTGCCTCTGCTAACATTTCTTGTTTGTTAATTCACTTCGTTATCCTTCCCTCCCCTAATTTCAGCCCACTCCAAACCACATCCAAATTCATTTCATTTTGGATAATAGTCTGTGATTCTAGTACAGGGTCAAGAAACAACCTATTTGGCCCTAGTGTGGGTTGATTCACATTTATGGGTGTTCCTCTTTCTGCCTCCCAAAAGGTTGAATGTTCTCAAAAACTTCAAACTGATCTGGCTGATTTTTGGGCATAAAATAAGTCCATATATATGAACTATACTCTGTGAAAAATTTCAAGTTCATCTGAAACTGAGGAGTAAAAATCAATTTTTTTTCAATGTCCACAAACATTTTTGCCATATCCCATAAGACTGCATGGATTGCGGAATTTATCTTGATTCGTCTAAGCCTCCTACAGCTTGCCAAACTTAGACCCGTCGCCAGCCTATTTCCGCAACTTCGTTGTTTCCGCTTCCTCCCCTGCGTCCCCTCTTTTAAATGCATTTGATCGGCGTTTTTGGCCAAAAAATTACTTTCTAGAGTACTTTCAAACTCTGTTAATTTCAAGTCCCCAGCGCTTATTTATAGGCGGGAGGAATCAATTTTTTAATGCCAACATTGCGCCCCCATATTTTCCATAAGTACTGCAGGATTGGCGAAAAATTTTTGATATAGAATTTGGCGTGCGCTTAAATAGTCCTACATTCATTTGCGCCAATTCAAAATGTTCCGCCCAGCGTTATTTTTCCGCAACTTTCCGTGGTTTTCCGTCCCCCCTGCGCCATTCTCCCTCTTTATGTCATGAAATTTGGGGCCCTATTTCTTGCGCCACATGGTTTACTTTTTTCATAATGAACATTTTTTTCCTACTTTCTGTGTAAATTTTTCAATGTCCCTAAAATCTAATCACTTAGGGGGAGGAAAAATCAAATTTTTAATGTTTACTGACCGTTGGTCCATATTCCCATAAGTAATGGCAAGATTGTGAATTTGAATTATGATTGGCGTAACCAAGCCCCCTAAAACAGTGCCAAAAATTCATTAACAACGTCCTGCCCACGCTTATTTTTCCGCAACCCGTGGTTCGGTCCTTCCGCCCAGTTCCCCCTCTTTAATGCATGGATGCTGATTGGACATAGTTTGTTCATTAAATAAAACACCTCATGCTTCTGCTTGATTTTTCAAGCCAGCTTATTTATTAGGGGGAGAAAAAATTCATTCTAATGTTCCAAACTATGTTTTCTTAAACCCAATATCTCCATAAGTATGCTGGATTTGGCTGAAATTTGATATGATTTGCATCCTAACAGTCTCTAATCATGTGCCCAAATTTCAAGACTCGTCCACCCAAGCAGTTATTTTCCGGCAATTTCGGTGTTCCGGTGCTGTTTTTACTGTTCTCATTGTTTCAGGCACTAACCAGTGCCCTGGGCCTGGTTTTTTCACTGTATCAGGGTCCCTAGGGGTCCATCCATCCATCCCAGGCACCACCCCCTGGTCCTGGGCCCCCATTGGGCTGGATGGGGAAAATTTTCTTGGATGTAGTTCATTTAATTTCCGCATTTAGGCTGTTTTTTCAATAGGAATCAGTGTATTATGTAACTGGATACCATTTAGGAATCATTATATAATATTTTTAGCCCCCCCAACCCCAGTATGGATATTATCCTAAATAGGAAATGATTGGATGCAAATCCATTAAGAACCCAACTGAGCCATTGGCTGATATTAAAATGCCCAGGGGTTACCCCAGCTGATGCAACAGCTAACCTGATGCATCAAAAACGCGGTAATGGTAACTTACCGCAAAAAACTTGTGGTAAGTTACCATATCTGATGCAATAGCATCAGGTGCAGGATGTTCATCCAGCATGTCATCCTGAAATACAGTCTCCCAAGGCAGATGATCACGGACCGGGACACCAGGTGGTCCCAATCCTTTTGGGCATCAGTTGCCAAACACCTCGAGCTGGATCTACTCCTCTCAACATCCCATCACCCACAGACGGATGGACAAACGGAAAAGGCCAACGACATGCTTGAAGTGGCTTACATGGCTGGGAATCACAGTTCCTGGGCCCAGTGGCTAGGAACACTCACGATGCCCCACAACTCAATGCCTCATTCCTCCACCGGTTATTCACCCTTCTTCCTTTTACACAGGTACTCCCCCAAGACTAAGGCGACTGCTATGGACCCAATAGGAAGGGCATTGAATGGACGGAGCTGGACAACGCAGCCGCCTCTTCATTCGTAGGTGAGATGGAAGCCCATTGCTCACTAGCCTGGGATGCCCTAGCAAGAGCCCAAGCCAGGCAAGTGAAAGCCTATAATTTGCAAAGGCACGATGAAGAATTTGAGGAAGGGGATGAGGTTCTAGTGAACCCCCACTCCCTCGAGCTGGTCAACATGCAAGGCATGGGGAGGAAGCTAGTCCAACGATGCATTGGGCCATTTCAGATCTCAGAAAAGATAAATCCTGTAGTCTACTGTGTGAATATACCCCTGAATATAAGATGCACCCGATCATAAATATACAGCATCTGGTAAAATACCACTGCGACAAGCAAGATGATGGACAAGCCAGGCTCCCCAAGCTAAGGGAACTGGCAAAGGAAGAAGAATATGAAGTAGAGAAAATCGTAGGACACCGCTACAATTGGTCGAGGAGAAGGAGGGAGTACCTAGTGAGGTGGAAAGGGTACGGGCCTGAGCACAACACGCTCAAGCCTGAGCCGGGGCTACGGAATGCCTTTTCTCACCTCAGGGAGTACCACAGGACCCTGGAAGAACGTGGCAGCAAAAATGAGGACTCCACGAGGCCATAGTAGAGTCCCCACTTATACATTCCTCCCAGCACTTGTAGATTCCCTCTTTTCCCTCTTTTCTCTCTCTCTCTCTTCCCCTTCTTCTCTCCTCAACCTCAGTCTCAACCTCCACTTCGATCTCAACCCTGATGCAGCAACTGGGAGCTCGCAGACATAGGGGTATCAGACATGGGTGCCGCTATGTGATGCCTGGAGATAATACGGATCCTATGGACCTCCACTATGCCCAGTACGGGGATGAGGAGGACAACCCCGAACATCGTCCTGCCGAATATCTCTCGACCCAACAGTGTGCCCACTTCTTTGTATACCATCTCACTGCCTTGAACCTCGCTGGGCCCTACCCTCGCGTTCAGGGATTGCCCCCATTCACGAGTGACCCTTATGGCTACCAATGGGAGCATCTAGATGAGTGGGGATGGCTAGGGAAGTTTGAATGGACATACCGAACTCAGCTACTTCCTAAAGTCTATGCCTTCCCCCTGCATCGGGCCTTTATCCCCCTCAACGTCCCACAGTTCAACTTCGATCCACGTATCCATCTCCTACAGTCACAAGGACCAAACCCCAACCTGCGTTCCCTCTCACTAAAATTCCTCAAAGAGGTTCAGGCGGCCGGAGAGATGATGCTGCGGTGCATAAGACGGATAGACCAAGTGACGGCCCGCTTCCACATCATCCTGCCATCCAGCTACAACCAGGACTGGCACTTTGGGCCATCCTGGCAGTACCTCCTCCAGCAAGGAACGACCCCAGCCCCCATGTGGAAAGCAGCCCATGTTGCACAGGAGCTCAGGAGGCGCGTACTTGACGCTACCGGATTTGTGACTCTTGCCTTCCGGGTCATTCTCTACCTACTCTGCTTCAGGGAATGATTCTGACCCCTGTGCTTCAGGACTACAACGCGCCTTACAGGCCTGATCGTCTCCACCCACAACCATCGTTCCATCCTCATCAGAAGGGGACTCGCAGAATTAGGGGCCCCCATGTGGTCAATGGCTATAGAAATGAAACCCCTAACCTCAAACTTTACCCCCACGGCACTATGCAGTACTCGCCCCTATGGACTGACGCAGAGAAGGAAATCAAGGCCAGGCACCCCCATTGGGACTTACAGGATGCCTACATGCAAAATTGATCCATGAGTCCTTTGAGAAACATCTGACGGACTTGGGATGCCAACAACTCATGAATCTGCCGGAGGAAATATGGGTGATGGAGAAGGGCACCCGCGGGACACGAAGATGACCAGCCCTTACTACCGTCATAATCCTTCCTATTTCCGTGTGCCTCAAGGTCCCCCCAAGGAGAACTATCTGGAGGGCCTTGTGCGCTGGCTATCGCATGCCCACGAAGGAGGCTACTTGCCCATTCTGAACAAGCTGCAAGAATGTCTGGGCCCGGAGACATTGTTGCTGACCAAATGGGCCGAACATGAAGACGCTATCCCTCCCCCTTCACTGCTATCCCAAAACTACCCGATATGTCAGGAATGGGCGGAACATAGAGGATTTGAATGGCACCAGCCTGAATTGCTCCCCAAACTGCAGCTGCAATACAAGCTAGCGGCATGGTTAATCAATCCGGCCCTACGGTCCTATGGCACCCCCCCCACACTACTCCCTCGCATCGAAGACTACGATCTGTACGTCGCAGCAGCCACAGGGTCCCTATGACAACCATGCCCCGAATCACCACCAGAGCGACACATTAGGCCCCATGTGAACGTTGTCGCCTATCTAGAAGAGGAACTGGTGCCCTATGAGGACAACGAACAGTCCTCCGCCCCCAACTTCACCTTGCCTGAGGATGCCAATCCCCCAACATGGGACTCTTCAGGGACGGCGACCAAACCTGCCAAAGAAGAGGACCCAGATGACGTCTGGGACCACTGGATATGCGAACGGACCAATTCCCAGTGGAATTCTACCCATTTGTGTACCTGAAGTCCAAAGGACACTTAGAGGAGGAACTACTTGAATGATATGGCTCAGGGGTTAAGCAATGGCTCTACAAGGAGCCCTGTCTCACTCTTGTCTTCACGGAAAGAGATTGCATGTGTAGAGCATTGGAAAGTCAAAAATTAGCTGCCAAGTTCTATCCCTCCGAGCCCTCAGCGCAAATGCAGTGATACGATGAAAGCCTCTACTGCCCCTGGAGCCCTGAAGTCTCGGAATGAGTACTCAAGGTACTATCTGCAAGGATCCACAAGAGACTGGAGCTCTGCCCACCCCCTCAACCTATCCTGGTAAAAGGCAGCCCTTCACGACCCCCGGGCATGAACTTCAAATCTGCCGATCTACTTAAGCTTTTCCACCCCAATGGCCCCCACAGGTTCAAGGGCTATCTCAGAGTTTAATGTCCAGGTACCTTCTCACCCCGAAGGAGATCCTGACGCTCTTCACCAGATGAATCGAGTATCTATGCCTACTCACGGCTTTCAACACCAAGGAAATACTCGAGGCCACACAAAAATTGGATTCGCTACTCAGGAGGCACCTATCCTACCAGGACCCCATTAAGTTCAATGTCCAGATACCTTTCGGGGGCCACCACCGGACCACGCTCGAATGGCTCACCCGAGCTACCCCTGAAGTCAATCCCACTTCCCTTACCGCTCGCGGCACTTATGCGGGTGAGCAATTCCGGTGGAATGGATGGTTTGAGCGTTACGAGATCATGCTGGAGGATCTAGATCTCAAGGACATGGGCGTCCTCCCAATAGAATCCTGACGCCATGCTGGGGGGCACTGTAATATAGGCCATTCTACATAGAGTATGTACAAGTCCTGTCCCCTCTAGTACCTTATGTAATAGCGCGGCCACGAGGATTCTAAGTCCCGGTCGCGCCGGAATCAAATCACTCTTTTGCCCAGACTTCGTAGCCTCCGCTTGAACCGTGAAACTAACATAGCCACGCAACAACTATGCAACCTAGTCGCGCAACAAAGCAACCACATCAAGACCCACAATCCGTCACCACAGAGCACGGGGCAGAGACGGATAAGGGAGTCGCGTACGAGCGCAACTCAGTTAGGTAAGTATGCTACTCTAGTGTACTTGCTAACTACCCCTCTCCCATAGATAGTAGCTGAGCCCTTTGGCCAGCTACTACCATCTCCCCACTCCCATTCCCTCCTCTCCTCTCGCTTCTCCCCCATCCGAAGCGAAGCCAGTGCTTAGCTTCGTTCGCGGCCCTCCCACTCGAAGCCAGTGCTTAGAGCGGTTGGACTACTTTTCCCCTTCTGTTCACAGGTCCATCAAATCCACCTTGTCTAACAACGACAAATACCGCAGTCCCTCAAAGTTGAGGACCACGTTATTACAAGGGGACAGGAAAGTGGAGGGAACAGGGACAGGGGTAAGTGTGTGGGAACCGGAAGTAAAGGAAATGAGGAAATGAAGGGGAAATGAAATGGAGGCAGGGACAAATCAGAAACAGGCCAGAACCAAAACCAGAAACAAACTGGACCAAACCAGAACCAAAACTGGAATTAACCAGGAAATGGACAAACTCTGACAGATCCCCCATCCTCTCCTTAGGTAGTGACTGTGCCACTTGGCCAGCCACTACTTTATGTCTTTCACCATGACCCCCACTCCCTTGCACTCTTTTCCCCTGGACTCAGAGCAAAGCCAGTGCTTAGCTCTGTGTCCAGCTCCTCTGCCCAAAGCTAGTGCTGAGGGCAGTGTGATTACCTCTTCTCACCTTCCCCTCATTCCTGCTCCCACTCTGTCAACTCTGCTTTGTCCAAGTACAACAACGAGTGCCCTCCTGAATCCGGGAGGCACTTCGTTACAACCATAACCTCACTGTCTACAATCCAGGTGCTTTGCTCATGTAATCAATGTTGCAGTGCAGCATTTACTTGTGGCTCTGAAAAAGGCACCAACTGGGGATCCAGTTAGCCATGTCCACACTTTGGTACACACTGTTTGATCTTCTGGGGAACACCAAGAAGCCTTTTTGGATACGATACAAGATGGTAATGAGAAAAATGAGTTTGATCCACCTATTAATGAGTTGGAACTTCTTCAGGATGTTGATATGAGGTGGGATTCTGTCTATGGGATGCTAAATAGAGCAATCCTAGCATGACCTGTGAGTAATTTTATTCTTGTGACCATTCACATGGAATGACACATATTTGCATAGTGTTAAGGGTTGTTCATGGCTTGGGGAAGTGATTATGTAATCAGGCCAAGGATGAACAGGAGTCCCTTAATATGATTGATGAGGAGGCCCATGAAGCAAGGATTATGTAATGTCATGGAAGATGAGAACACAGAGGAATGAAGTGGCAGAACTGAATTCTCAGGGAGACTTGAGATGAAAGGAGGATTGGTGAGAAGAGACAATCACAGATACATATATTCTTGACCTTCTAAGGAGCTAGAGTATGAGCAGTAGCTACTTATATACTAAGATCAAGGGAGGATTGGTAAGGGGATTATTAAGGATGGTGGAGGTGGATGTGTGGCACTTATGTAGCAAGGCTATGAGGTCACATGATGTGCTTATGTATGAGGTTACAAGTATGACTCATAACACATAGGCAGTAAATGAAGTATTCTGCCAAAAACTATTCTGGGATGTACAGGACAAAGCCTTGAGTGAAATTGATTGGGAAATGGCACAAAAAGTCCAGGAGTGTTATGAGTCATACTCATAACCTCATACATAAGCACATCACATGACCTTGTGGCCTTGCTACATAAGTGCTGCACATCCACCTCCACCTTCCTTAATAATCTCCTTACCAATCCTCCCTTGATCTTAGTATATAAGTAGCTACTGCTTGTACTCTAGCTCCTTAGAAGATCAAGAATATATGTCTCTGTGATTGTCTCTTCTCACCAATCCTCCTCTCATCTCAAGTCTCCCTGAGAATTCAGTTCCTCTGCTTCATTCCTCTGCATTCTTGTCTTCCATGACATTATGTAATTCTCACTTCATGAGCCTCCTTGTCAATCATATTAAGGAACTCCTGTTTGTCCTCAGCCTGATTACATAATCACCTCCCTGAGCCATGAACAACCCTTAACAAGGAGATACTTTCAGTATGAGTTGGTAGTCAAGATCTACTATAACTATCATGCTGATGCCTAATCTATTCTCCAAGTTTCCACATTCTGTTCAGCAGATCATGTCAGCTGAGGCTAATCCAGTACTTAGTGATGCCCTCCCAGCATTTCAATCACTTCAGGACAGAGGGGAGTGATATGCAAGCACAAACTGTGACATCACAAAGTATGTCATCATAGGGATGGAATGGCTTGATAAATATCATGAGAGGGCAGGAAAAACTCAAGCATATGCAATAGCAATGGGTATGTGTTCTCTCATTGTGTGGGTATAGTTTTAAAAACCCATTATAGTCCTTAACCCATGTATCAAATTATCATTCATCTTGAAACACTGGACCCCAATAGAGGTTGAAATAGCAGTGAAATGGATCAAAGACAAGGTTACTTTTTGTATTTTGATCAAAGCTGATACAAACTGACATTTTAAGTAAAGTTAACCATGTACAAAACCATGTCATCACCATCAGAAGTGGTTCTGACAAAACAATACTCCAAGGCAGCCCACATAATGCTAGGCCTGATAGACTCTGATGATCAAGTAGATGAGCCAAAGAGTGTGGATGAAGAATTCCAGCAGTATGTGGATGCAGGGAAAGTACACCCAGATACAAAAAGTCTGTTGTATTGGCAGGTATGCCTTCAGTTTTGACACTGCCATCAACTATCTTTCAATCCAAACTTTGTAGGAACACAAACATACATATCCAACACTATTTCACATGGCTATGGACCATCTCCCTATTCAGGCTTCATCCATCCCATGTGAGCAGGTATTTTCTTCAAGCTCCAAGACAATGACAAAGCAACACAGTTGTCTCAAACCCAAGATTATGGAGGCACTTCAGATGTTAAAATCCATGTTGAAAAAGAAGCACTTAAATTTCATGGCTGGTTGGGGAACAGATCCTGCTGAGAGGGAGATAAAGGATGAGTCTTCTCATTCAATTCTGGATAGAATCATGAATGTAGAGACTGGGGAGTACAAAGAATTGTTGGAAAGGATAGGGCTATTGGATGACAAGTAGAGTTGGCTTTGAATGGGCCATGAACCATGTGAACTGAAATTTGTGAACTCAGCACCAAAACTCATTCATATGAACAAATGTTCATGAACCATGAACATGTTTGCAAAATGTTTATGTTGTAGCATGTATATAGAATCAATATCTACATCTTTTCCTTTTTCCTTGGTGATCCCCCTTTGGGCTCCTCAGCATGTGGTCTGCTACACTTCTTCTCTCTGGCATCACTGTCTTTAAGACACTGAGTTAGTGCACTGAGTTCAGGGAGTAGACCTGCTTTGTGCCACAAGTGCAGGAGGAGTCTGGCATGGAATGTATCATCAGAGAGGTGAGTATGGAGTTTCCCTAGGGCAAGCATACAAGCAGAGAATGCTCGCTCACATCAACAGATGTCGCTAAGTCAACAAATAATATATGATAAGATATGTATGAAGCAGCTGTCCAATTAATGCATCCCATTGGGACTACGGAGTGATACACACCAGGGATAATAAGGTAGTTCAGGGCCATCCACCTGAGGTTAGGAAAGTCCACTGAATGATCCAGCCACCACTGAATCAGATTAGGACATGCAAAATTGAGAGCAACCTTCAGCCATAGGTACCAGTCAAGCCTGTCATTGTCATCATTGGCATCATCATCAGAATTGTCCAGAGTGGCAGTTCAAGTTTTGTAGGGCTACAGTTTAGAAGTCAGCAGAGAGGAAAGAGAAAATATGGCACAGTGGCAAAAGCAAGCATGCAAACATTTGATGAAGTAGCTGGCAACTCTGGGGGAAAGACAATTGAGAATGTCTTGGGCAATGCAGGTGGTTTTGGCTTGCAATTGGTGGCCCATTGCTGGTGGATCTTCATCAGGGGTAATTGTTTCCATGCCTCTGGCCAGCTGTTATTCTTCTTGAACCATCAGTAGCCAAGGGTAGGAGTGAGGACTACAGAAGTGTAAACTGACAATTGATATTGAGATGTAGGACAAAATACACACTTGTCGCAATAGCATACACCTCACAGTCATTGAGCTTGGCATAGTACTTGCTAAGGATGAAGAGACTGCAATTGGCACTGAGTTGTACTGCCTTGTCAAGGGCCAAGTCATTACATGCCTTATCAAGTGAGACTTCAAGCTCTTCAAATGCTTTGTAGATGTTGGAAATCTCAAGGGAGCTCACTTTTGAGTACTTCTTGATAAGTCCATCAAAGAGCTTTCAAGTAATATGAGTACCTTATATGCCAGCTCATCAAATGACTTACACTGAGAATGTTCTTGAGACCTGTGAGCTGCTTCCAGTCCACCTGTGAGAAATGGAATTCATGGGATCCATGCTGTGAAGTGTTGGTGAGGTCATTGATGACATCCTTGAGCTTCTCATGATGCTCAAGGCAATGGTATTCCAACCCCCATCGAGTTGGCACCTTGGTAATAAGCTGCCTCACTTGGCTCTCCAAGAGGTTCACAAAGCCTGATATGATATGATCTAGCTGCTCACAGAGGTGTGTCAAGCGATCCACCTTTGAGGCAAGCTTGGCCAGCTGGATTTGGGGGCAGTAGTAATGTCAAGGGATGTATAATGAGAGACGAGAATAAGGAAACTCACAATATCCATAATGTGTGAGGCATCCTTATGTTCAGCATTGGTACATTTGACACCAAAGTCCTGTTCAAACACAGCATCAGCCTCAGCAGCCAGTGTCCACACATGCTTTGCAAAGTCCTTCTTGGAAAGGTCAACAGATGTGAGTTCGGCAGGAGTGAGATGTTCCCCATCAATCTCCATTGGCACCTCAGTATTGACCACCAAATCCAGATCAATCATTTCAAGTGATGCAACTGCATCAAAAGGATGATCCTCTTGAGGTTCCCCACTGTTTCCATTGCTGTCACTCTCTGACTTGTCTGGTGACCTTGCTCAACATAGAGAAGCTGTTTTGGTTGTCAAGGATTTTGTTGAATGAGACTTCTTTACCTGTTTTTGAGGATAGAAGGTGGAGAGGACAGCCTAATTAAGAGTTACATGAACAACAATCTGAGGAAAGGAAAATGCAAATGAACCTTGGCCATCAAATTTAGAGTATGATCAAAGCACCTAATGTGCATAGCAGAACCCTTGAACTACACATTGAGTGCAGTGAGCTCAAAAATCATAACATCATTTGTTGATGCATTATCAGCTACTATTGCACCAAGCTAAAGACAGTGTTCAATATGAGCCATTAATGATGCTTCTGAACTACATGCCCACCTTGTCATTGATCTCCCATTTCTTAAGGCAATCATCAAGTGCCTTTGCCAGATTTACTCTGGAGTGCTTACCAAAGAGGCTGATGAATTGGGGAGGCTCATTAGACTCTGTAATGTGATCATCAATAAAAATATGAATGAGAAGAAAGACATTACTGAATGTAGTTGAGAACAAAGCTTGTTGGGATATCCTTCACCTCCTCAAGCATCATACCAGTGACAGTCTTCCAGCCAGTTGCAAACTTGCCAGACCATTCATCAGTCCTGCAGTGGATGTCAGTCACAGCTAGCTTCTGTAGCACAGATGAGCAATGTATTCTCCACTGATGATGATAAATAAAGTGGGTGTACAATCCAGGCACAGACATGCTTGTGTGCAAAGGCCTCAAGGGTCTTGATATCTTTGCTGATCTGCTTTTGTGATGGGGGCTCCATTCCTTTGGAGAGTATCAGTATTTATTTTTACAATCTTTTGGACTAGTGGATGATAAGAGATTAGGTGTGTTACAAGTCATACTCATAACCTTGATTACATACACAGAATAACCAAGCCTATCACATCATCACATGACCTTCCCCCTTGCTGCCATTGTGCCTTCCTCTTTTAGCATTTCCTATTATATACATCCCTCCTTTATTCAACTTATCCCTTTATTCACAAACCATTTTGATCTCACCTAATGCACCCTCAAAAAGGTACCTCTTAGGTGGGTTCCAGTTGCATTGGCCTTTGACCTAAGAGGTGGTTTTTATATAGGCACGTCTAGGCGGTGTCTAAAGGTGTTCAAAAGATGAAAATTTTCTAAGTCCCTATAATAGGCATGCCTATCTGTGCCCGCTGCAGGCGCCACTCCCAGGCTTTTTAACTATTTGATAGGCATGCCTAAATCAGTTGTGTCTAATGATGTCTAGAGCTTAATTATTGACTTTGAATTGAAGAGGCTTATCCAGGGTTGATTTAGACATGCCTAAATCAGTGATGTCTAGTGATGTGTAGAGTCAGGTGCTGCTCCAGGGGTTTTACAGTGACTTGATGGACACCCTGCAGTTGATTTAGGCATGCCTAAATCAGCTGTATCTGTTAAGGGTTGTACTCGAGGCGAAAGATACGATGACGTAATCGAGACGAATACAAGGAAATGCCCTTAAGGTGATTGACAAGGGAGTCGCGAAGTGGGGATTACGTAAGTCCCGAAAGACGAGTACGTACGAGGAAGACTGGCTTCTTGAGACTTAATAGGCGAAGGTTTTAGGATGAGAGTCACGAGCGATAACTGAGATCGTGAGAGTGGAATTCAATCGGTTGACAATTTATTCTCAATCTTCTAAAGAGTGAGTGTACATCAAGTAACTACTTATACTATTAGAGATCAAAAGGGTTTTATGGATAAAGGGGTGTTGAATAAAGGAAGGATGTATATAATAGGAGTTTGTCAGGGTTCGCCCCCAACTCCAGTCAACTCCGGTCAACTCTGGTCAACTCCGGTCAACTCCGGTCAACTCCGGTCCTCGTCCGCCCACCTCCAGTCTGGTTCTCCACTTATTTCCCTCACCCAAGTCCACTTTGCTTCCAGCTTGATTCCAGTTTGACTCCAGTCCAACCCTATCTTGGTTTCATTTCCTTTTCATTTCCCTTTCATTTCCCATTGCTTCCGGTTCACCCCCTGGCCGAGTTCCTGTTCCTGTTCCTGTTCCTGTCCCCCTTGTAACCACCTCCAGTTTAGTGATCACTCCCCCATAGTATAGTCATCATGTATAAGTAGTCCGAGAGCGAAGTCCAGAGACCCCAGCTTTGGTCTCTCAGGATTTCCGCTGTTACTCCGGACTACAGGTCCGAGTATTTTCCAGTTGACTCCGCGAGCTTAAGGACCGCTGTGCTCGTTTCCGCCTAGTCCCTTCCGGGCTGCTGGATTGCCTCTCCGTTTCCTCCTATCTTCGTTATCTCATTCCTGCCCGGATTCTCTCGGACTTAGCCGGAATTATCTGTGTTTATATTTGTTTGGTGCTCTCGTCGCAGCGTGGCCCTGACACTTGGGTCCTTCTCGTACGAGGCCTGATATGCATTCCATGGATTCCCAGCACTTCGCCGTTCTCTCATGCTTATTGCAAGGTTCCCGATCCGCATCACAGACTCAAGAGGCCTGTCCCACTCTTTCGCCTTGCGCTCGAGCTCACGGTTCATGGATTCAACAATGCCTCTGATCTCAGCAACTTGTTTGTCCGTAAATGGTCCACCCTGTGATTTGATTTGCGCAGTGTCACCCTCCTCGGCAACCGAGTTGTCCACCTTGGTCAGTCATCTAAGCCTACCTAGTTAGGTACCACTTCTGGGGCAGATAATGGTACCTAAATAGGTCCCATCACTATTTCGGCCGAAATGGCCATTTTTATGATTTCACCTCCTGGCCCAGAATTGGCCGAAATGGCCGAAAATTGGCTGAAAATGGAACTTAGAGAATCTCAGACTTGCAGTGGGCCATACGGGCTTATCGGGGATAATGTGATCCATTTATAATTATTTATTTATTATCACTATATTATGCATAGGCTACCCGGGGTCAATGGGGTTTCATTCAGCAGTCCCGTGTTTCGTTACTTGTTTATTTATTTATTTATTTATTTAAAAATGGTAGCACCACACACCCGCTCTAGCGGGTGTGTGGTACTGTCCATAGGAATCAAAAAAACAAAAAAAAACACCACAGCCACTTGGGCAGGTGTGGTTACCGTCCATAGAAATTTAAATACATATATATATATCTAGTAGCACCACACCCGCTTGGGCGGGTGTGGTACCTTCCTTGCTTCATCAGGGGTTCGGCCGGTTTTCGAAGGGGGGGGGATGTCGCGGGCAGTATCTATTGTACGATAACCTAGAATTAAAAAAAAAAAGCTTAGCTTGGCACGGAAAGAGCAGCTCGCGCTGCTCTTTCTGTGCACTTGCTAAACCGAAACAAAAAAAACACACACCTTTGTACCACACCCCCCTCAGCGGGTGTGGTACCAGGCATTGCTGCCTTGGGGGCTTGGACCGGGATTCGGCCAGCTCACCAGCCGCTGTTTTGGGGGGGCGTGCCTTGGCGGTTCACCGTTAGGTGGGTCATTTGGACGGATCGCGGGTGTCCGTTGGGGTGTCGTCATTTTGGGATCTTCAAATTCCATCCTAGAATAATAACTTATGTTAGTAAAAACGTTTGAAATGACGCAAAAGGAGCAGCTTGCGCTGCTCCTTTTGCATCACTGTGCGTATAGAAAATTTAAAAAAAATACCTTGTGGTATCCCACACCCGCCGAGGCAGGTGTGGGGTACTCATTTTGGCGCGGTCACGTCGTTTTGCGTATGGGGCTGGTCGGCGACTGGTTTGTTTCGCGGGTGTGGTCTGCCTGTTCTCTTTCGCTGGTTCGCTGGTCGGGTGTGGTGAGTTCCGTTGGAACTCTGCGGTTCTGCATCATGTTTTCGATTCGTTACCGTTCACGGGTTTTGTTTGGCGGGGTCGTGGCTCTTGATTAGGGGTTGGTGGGGGTTGTGGTTCAGACGAAAATGTTAGTAAAAAAGGAAAAAAAAACACTTGAGGTACACCAACCCACCTTGGTCAGTCATCTAAGCCTACCTAGTTAGGTACCACTTTTGGGGCAGATAATGGTACCTAAGTAGGTCCCATCACTATTCCGGCCGAAATGGCCATTTTACGGTCTGCACCTTGTGGCCCAGAGTTGGCCGAAATGGCCGAAAATTGGCCGAAAATTGGCCGAATCTGGGACTTAGAGAACCTCAGACTTGCAGCGGGCATACGGGCATACGGGGGATAGTTCCATTTATAATTATTTATATTATACATCCCCAGGTCATTGACTTGTTTATTTATTGATTTATTGATTTAAAAATTCAATATACACCTTGGGCCTATATGCATCCCTCAAAATGAAAAAAAAAATTTAAGTAGCACCACACACCCATCCTAGCGGGTGTATGGTACTGTCTATACAAATCAAAAAGAAAAAACACGGACTACTTAGCAGCACCACACCCGCTTGGGCGGAAGAGAGAGAGATCTTCAGATCCTAGCCCAGAACCCGCATGAACCCTCAAATACAAACCCGCGAACGACACGCCGTGAACGAGCCCCACGAATGAAAACTGGCCCCCTCAAGGGAGCACCAAATGGAACCGGCCCCCAATCGGGGCGTGGTGGGTATATGCAGGTGTGTGACCCGCATGAACCATCCCCCCTGTGGTGGCAGACCCGGGGGGGGGGATAATATGTATATAGCGCAATATGTATATAATAATAGTAGTAATAATAATAATATAATAATAAATAGCAAACAAATAATAATAAATAAATATATAATCTGGCACAGCCATGGATTGGCCGATAGATGCCCAAAAACTGAATTGGAATAGCCTG
>MU129002.1:61566-166712 GCA_014904985.1 Hydnum rufescens UP504 | reverse complement strand
TCCCACCTCATTTGATAATACCTTCAATGCAATCCTGGATCTGTGAATGGAACCATGGACCGCAATGCCAACATTGATTCCACTCCATCAGAATTCTACCCTACAACACATCTGGATTATTCCTGGAACTGCACAACCTTGATGACCTATTTGGGTTTTCAAATGGGGCACCAACAAGGACATGCGGAGATTGGCATGCATGATTTTGGGAGGTCCAGTACCATGTCGGATGTCTCAACTATGAGAATGGGGGTTGCACATAATTCTATGGATGTTACCTGGGGACTTGAACAGCCTTGGATTATCTACATCATTTCAACAGTGTTTGACTTAGTGTCATGCTCCTCTCAGGTTGATGCCCTTATGCACCTTAACTTAGTCTCATGTTTCTTGCTAACTGGCTATAGTAACTTCTTAATGCTATAAGTCTACCCTTGCCATAAGTATATGTATAGGTTGGTGCATGTTGCAGGCATGAAGTTCAGAGACTGGGGCCCCCATTGGGGCCCAACTTGGTCTGGCTGATATGGGGTATTTGGCCCAATTGGGCCCCATGTCAGGAGGCCCCCTAGGGTACCAAAAAAGTGCCTGGGATTTGGTACCTAAGAAGGTCCTGATATACAGTGTCCAAGGTGAGAACGAGGGGGGGACTACGATCTCAATCCTACTCCTCACTTGGACGCAAAAACAGGGAGGCTGAAGCAAAGGCCCTAGTACTCACTTGCGAAAGTGGAGATGGTACTGCAAAGTCTCAAATTACTAAAGTTCTTCAAGGTGCCCAGGGGAAGAAGGAGGGGGAAATGCACAACGGGAAGCCTCCCCAAACTGACTTCGAGACTGCAGTTATGCAATTGTGGAGATCCTCTGATGGCCCGTCAAAGGCAAAAAAAAAAGCAGCAAAAAAACTGCCCAGGAGAGACGGCATGCCGAGGCAGACACAGCGGCAGCCCAGATCAGGAGTGCTGGAGGAGGCTCAAAGGCTTGAAGCAGAAAGACTGAAACAGGAAGCCAGAAGAGCATGTGTGCCTTCAACAGGGTGGACATGCCTCTGTGCTCGGTACCGTCGGATGCGGATTTTTTATATCTTTCTAGGCGCGGTTGTTCCGAAAGGATTGAATGACACAGAGATCACTGCAAAGGCACACATTGTGGCCCAGATTGAGAAGGCCTGGAATGAAGATCCCCTGTGGGCACAGGTCACTGCAGACCTGGGTCTGGCATTGGCAGGAAATGCAGATGCCCACAAGTGCATCCTTCTGATGGTCCTGGTCACTCAGAGCAAGCATAAGGTGTACTGCACCACCCTGGAGACTTATGTGCTTCAGAGATGGTCCCAGCCACACTCAAATCCAAGGATGGCATGCCCACATAAGAAGAATCAACCTTGAGTTACTGGCCATCACTTACCCAGTGGTGAGTGTGGTTCACAATGATATTCTCAGGGTGATTACCACCATGCTTCGTGTTACTCCCCCTGTTGTTTGGCATCTCCTCATTTCCCTTCCCATCAGTCTCATTCTTGTTCCCCCTTGCATCACTTGCCTCCTTCCTGCTTCCATTCTCCTCATCACTTCCATTCCCCTTCTTGCCATTCCCCTTCCTGCTGTTCCCCTTCTCGCTGTTCCCCTTCTCACTTTTCCCCTTCTCACTGTTCCCCTTCTCGCTGTTCCCCTTCTTGCTATTCCCCTTCTCACTGATCCCCTCCTCACCATTCCCCTCACCATTCTCCTCCTTGCTGTTCCCCTCCTCATTCCCCCCCCAATCAGCAACATGGGCCAGAGATGGAAATCAACCATCAAGAGTAGGAGACACCTGTGTGTCCTGTGGTGTCTACCCCTGACCCTGGTGATTCTGAAATGCAGGATGTGCAGCAAGCTGTACCCCCTCCTCAGGACCATATGCCAGTGGATCCCCCCTTTCAAGCAGTGTTGCCAATTGCTCTGCCACTTTCACCTTGTGACAAGCAAGGGGGTACAAATGAAGTCATTCTTGAGCCTTCTGGGGAAATGGTGGAAGACCTCAATCCACTTGTTGTTGTCAGCAATTGGTATTGCATCAAATTCTTTGGTGTCACTGCTGATGTAGACATCAAGGCAATTTTCCAATTGCTGATAGATGATGGCCTTCTTGGGGTTCATGTTCATAAGAACAAAACAGCAAAAGGCCCAGCATGCAAGAAGCAAAAGGTGTTGCTGGCCTTTAAATCCCAGCAGAGGCAGGACCTCATTCTTGAGTGATTTGTCTCAGGTCATTATTCACTGTGGGAATTTGAACAGGCTGTTTTGGTGCCTGTCAGTCAGCATGAAGCTGTCAGGGCCACGCTGCAATGAGGGCACCAAACAAATATAAACACAGATAAGTCTGGCTAAGTCCGCAAGAATCTGGGCAAGAATGAGATAAGAAGGTCAGAGAGGTCAGAGGAGCAGTCCAGCAGCCCGGAAGGGACTAGGTGGAAATGAGCACAGTGGTCCTTAAGCTCATGGAGTCAACTGGAAAATACTCAGAGCTGTAGTCTGGAGTAACAGCAGAAATCCTGAGACTATGTAATATGGACAAGGAATACAAGAATGCTGACCTGTAGTCCAGAGTAACAGCAGAAATCCTGAGAGACCAAAGCTGAGGTCTCTGGACTTCCCTCCCAGACTACTTATACATGATCACTATACTACCAGGGGTGATCACTAAACTAGAGATGGTTACAAGGGGGACAGGAACAGGAATGGGAAAGTGGGCAGGGGTAGGAACAGGAACAGGAACTCAGCCAGGAAGTGAACTGGAAGCAATGGGAAATGAAAGGGAAATGAAATCAGGATAGGACCAAACCAGAACCAAACCAGAACCAAACCGGACTTGGGTGAAGTAGACAAGTAGGGACTGGACTGGAGGGGGTGGACAAGGACCAGAGTGATCTGGACAAGAATCAGCGGTATCAGGAGTGGATCAGGGAAAGGGGGAAAACCCTGACATCACCCCCCTCTTAGGGCCGATCATCCCGATTGGCTGGAGGAGCAGGATTCAGTGGGCTGACCAGTCTGGGAGGTCTGCAAGGGGTTCTGTTAGGAGTGGACATGTCTGGAACCCAATGGAGGAGAATTCAATGGTGCTGATCTGTTGTGGAGCTTCCAGATGAGCATGGTGGAACTCTGTAACAACTTCTGGGGCATTACCTAGGTTGGTCTCTGGAAGCCATTGGTTCTCCAAGGGTGGGTAACCTTTCCATTTCACCAAGTACTGGAGTCAGCCTCAGAAATAGCAGGAGTTTTCAATCCATTCTACCTCATACTCCTCCTTGCCCCCATGGAGAATAGGAGGGGGTGGAGGATGTGCAATGCAATCCATAATTGGGTCAGGCTGGAAAGGGTAGAGCTTGGAGACATGGAACACTGGGTGGACTCACATGAGGGGGGGAGTTTGAGCTGGATAGCAGAGCAGGAGATCACCTTGTCTACCTTGTATGGGCCTAACCACTTGTCTGAGAGTTTCTGTGCTGGGCAGTCAATGGAGATGTTGTGAGCATCCAGCCATACTGAGTCTCTGACTGCATACTCCAGAGCTTCCATCCAGTGAGCATCATAGTGGCGAGCCATGTCCTTGGCTGCTTGGTGGAGAGCCGACTGGGCTTCCTCAGAGGTTCTCTGCATCTGTGTGACAAAGTCCATGGCTGCCTCAACAACTCTGGGATGGACTGGTTTGGTACCCAGGTGAGGGTCTTGGCCAGAGTCAAGGCAGAATGGGGTTTCCCAGGTGGAGGAGTGAATCTGGTTGTTGTATGTGAACCCTGCCATAGGGAGCCAGTCTGCCCAATCATTTTATCTGTGGTTGACAAAGATCTGGAGGTACTGCTCAATCTCCTGGTTGACTTGCTCCATCTCCCCATCTGTCTGAGGGTGGAATCCCATGGAGAAGTTGGTCTTAACTCCAAGGACCAAATTGAGTTCCTTCATGAACTTGGAGGTGAATGTGGTGCCCCAATCACTGATGATGGTCTCTGGCAGGCCATGGTGCCTCCAGACATTGTCTCAGAAAAGACAGGCAACTCTGGCGGAGTCCACCATGGTTGTTGTGGGCATCACATGAATCTGTTTGGAGAGTCGGTCAACAACAATCATCACACTGTCAAATCTGTGTGACTCTGGGAGCTCTGTGATCATGTCCACTGATATGACTTGCCATCAGCAGTCTGGGACTGGGTTAGGGTGGAGTGTTCTGGATGGTTTGAATGGGAAGGTTTTTGTCCAATTGCAGGTGTCACAGGTGGAAACATAGGTTGCAACATACCATGACATTCCTGGCCACCAGTAGTGGCAAGACACAAGTTCATATGTCTTCCATTGTCCAGGGTGGCCTGTGGTTGGAGTGTCGTGGTGTTCATGGACTAGGTCATGATGGAGTTTGGAGTCCAGTGGAACATAGACACATCCACAGAAAAGGACCAGAGACCCTTGGAGTTCCCAATTGTTCAGGTGAGTCTTCAGCCCATCTCCATTTAACTCCTTGATGACCTGGACTACTTTGTCATCAATCTCCATTGCCCTTTTGATCCAAGCCATCAAGGTCCGACTAGGTCCTTCCACTGCCACAACCTCTGTGGTGTCTAGGGCATGGGACTGGAAGGCAGCAGGCTTCAGTAGGACCACATCAGAGTTGTCAGAGTCTCCTTGTGGATGGTCTGCATGTCATGAGAGAGCATCAGGCTTTCCAGACTCTGATCCAGAGTGGTGTTGGAGGGTGAAGTTGAACTGGGAGAGGAAGATATTCCAGTGGGCCTGTCTGAAGGTCCTGTGTTCAAATCTTGTGCTGAGCATCTATCTTGGAGTCTTGTGTTCAAGTCCTAAGGTCAAACCAACAACAAAACTAGTACAAAACAACAGTTGAGTGGCACATAACCCATCAAAACTGATCTGTCCTCATCTAACACATTCTAAACAAACACCTTATAACATTTAAACTGATCAAAACAAATAAAGCCCATTAGATCTCTTCTATTGCAGCACAGCTGCTACACCCCTACTGGTGTCCATTCAATTCCATGTCATGACCCATGCCAATAAATTCGACCAACCCAAATTATACTGAGCAGCCATTGGTTTGCTCATGTACGCTGCTATCAGAACACATCCTGATATCGCTTACGCAATACAATCCCTATCGCAATTCTCTCATAATCCATCCAATGAGCATTGGCACACCATCAAACGCCTTTTTAGGTATCTCCAAGGGACTAAGGATATGGGAATTATGTACAATCAATGCAGAGGAAGCACCACCATAGCCATATCTGGATTCTCGGATGTGGATTGGGCTTCAAATGAAATTGATCAGAAATCAATCTCTGGATACACGTTCTTACTCGGTGGCAGAGTGATCTCATGGACATCCAAGAAACAATCAATCGTAGCCCTATCATCAATGGAGGTGGAATATATTGCCACTACTCTAGGTGTGAAACAGATAGTATGGCTGAGGAACTTCCTCAATGCTCTTGGATTTAGCCAACCTGGACCATCGGAATTACATATCGATAATCAATCAGTGATTGCACTCACAGGAAACCCACAATTCCATGCACAATCCAAACATATTGACGTCCAATTCCATTTTATTCGGGAAACAATACAATGTGGAATCGTGGCAGTCTATTGGTGCCCTACTGACAAAATGACCATGGATATATTTACTAAATCTTTGCTGCGCCCAAAATTCAAAGGCTTCTGGGCAGATCTGGGGATGATATTGGTCTGAGGGGGAGTATTGGATGGAGCACATCCTGATAAGGAAATAAATTGGAAACATTCCAGAAACATCAGAACACAGCTAAATTAGCCAGCACAGTTGGCATAGTCAGTGGACCATGGAGTACTGGACTTAAATGAACATTCTAGTATTACATTTTGTATATAAATACTGAGCATATTGCTCGACAATAATAAGTGTTTCTAGCTAAGAGACATTCACTCTTAGCAATTGCTTGGTGACCTGGCAAGCGATCAATCCAGCTCTTGTTGCTGTGTGGCTGTGGGCTTCTATCTCACATTGCAGGGGGAACCCTTGACTTTTTTTTTCAATATCCAGTTAAATGAAAGCCTTTGATTCCCTCTTTCCAATGGTCCTGGTTGTAATAAAATTGGACCAGTGGTTCATGTTTTATGGGCATTTTTCTCCCTGATGAGCTGGCATCCATATCTCCCCCATTTCTCCATCAATTTCCTTCTTTCTTGGACCAATGGGTGCATCCCATGGTGCTCTATCCTCATCTCTGAGGATGATTATTTTGGTTCCTCCAGTGTGGAGCTGCCTCATATTTCCTGTTTTCAATGTCCCTGCCCACCCCCTGCCATCAATTCTTTGTAGATCATGATGTTTGTACCACCATTCAATCCATTTTGATCCCCCCTTTCCAATGAATGTTATTTCAACAAAATCCAACCACTCCTTCATGTGCTATGAACATTTTCATCTCAAACCACTGCTGTATACCATATATGGCAATATTATGTAATATAATTACATAATATTTCCATATATGGTAATGTTATCATCTAAACTATTACCATATATGGAACCATTACATAAGCATTATGTAATACAATTACATAACTAATTACATAATATTACCATATATGGAAATATTATGTAATCAATTACATAATAATCTTATGTCATCCTGCCATATATGGTCTTCCCAATATAGTAGTAATATTCAGGGTTGTTCATGGCCCAACTCATGGGTCTGGTGGTCAGACCCATGGGTCTAGAGGTCAGACCCATGGGTCTAGGGGTCAAACCCATGGGTCTAGAGGTCAAACCCATGGGTTTAGGGGTCAAACCCATGGGTTTAGGGGTCAAACCCATGGGTTAGGGTACATGGTTAGGGTCAAACCCATGGGTCTAGGGGTCAAACCCATGGTCTAGGGGTCAGACCCATGGGTCAGGTCACCCATGGGTCTAGGGGTCAGCCCCATGGTCTAGGGGTCAGACCCATGGGTTAGGGTCAGCCTGGTTTAGGGGCCAGACCCATGGGTCTAGGGGTCGACCATGGGTCTAGGGGTCAGACCCATGGTCTAGGGTCAGACCCATGGTCTAGGGGTCAGACCCATGGGTTTAGGGGCCAGCCCATGGGTCTAGGGGTCAGACCCATGGGTCTAGAGGTCAGACCCATGGGTCTAGGGGTGAGTCAAACCCATGGGTCTAGGGGTCAACCCATGGGTTTAGAGGTCAGACCCATGGGTCTAGGGGTGAGTCAAACCCATGGGTCTAGGGGTCAACCCATGGGTTTAGAGGTCAGACCCATGGGTTTAGAGGTCAAAACCCATGGGTCTAGGGGTCAAACCCATGGGTCTAGGGGTCAGACCCATGGGTCTAGGGGTCAGACCCATGGGTTTAGGGGCCAGACCCATGGGTTTGACCCCTAAACCCATGGGTCTAGAGGTCAGACCCATGGGTCTAGAGGTCAAACCCATGGGTTTGGGGGTCAAACCCATGGGTCTAGGGGTGAGACCCATGGGTCTGGGGGCCAAACTCATGAGTTTGATGGTCCACCTCATAGGTCTGAGGATCTAACTCATGGGTATGAGGGTCTAACTCATGAGTCCAGGGCTCAAACCCATGGGTCTGGGGTCAAACTCATGGGTCTGGAGGTCAAACTCATGGCTCTAGGGGTCAAACCCATGGGTCTAATGCTCTAACTCATGGGTCAGCAGGTCCCACCCATGGGTGGAGTGGCCCAGCCCATGAGTTTTATTGTCAATACCCTGCCCTGACCATGCCAAAACCATGGTTTAGTGCTGTCCCCTCATGGGTCAATATTTGTCCAACCCATGGGTCTGTGATAGGTTGGGGGACCCTTTGGGTCCTCTCCTGTGCAGTAAAAGCTGACCCAAAGGGTCCAAATCTATCTGCCTGAGGTGATTAATAGAGGCTGAAGAGGAATCAATAGCTTGGCATACCTGGCCTAGTACAAGGCCACATTCCAAGGCTGCAGTCACTTCTCATCCTCCAGATGCTATCCTAACTACCCAGGACAAGGAAGACATAAAGGCACCTATGGAAACAAGGTATTCTTGTCCACCCAGCTACCTTCTGCAGACAGAAACCATGAGTGAGGTTCTGGGAGAATTTGATAGAACCACCTTGTCTCCACCCTTATGGCCTGCAGCTCCACAGCCTTTCCATGTCATATCTAGTGCAACTATCCAGCTGGCAAACCATACCATCAATTTCTCACCTCACACTGTCATTCACTCCACTCCACCTCCACCTCCCAGACCTCAGCACCACTCTCCTCCAAATTTACCTCACCCATGGCCTCCACCACAAGATCTCCACCATTATTGGGCCCAGGATTTGAGTGCTAGGGAAAGGCATCTTGCCTGGACCCAGTCTCAAGTCAATAATGCACCTCATGACCTTGATGCCCATTGCCATGTCTGTGAGATCCTCCATAACTGTGATACTGAGTCCTTAAATAGTGTCTGGGAGAACTTAGACTCCATTCAACACCTTATGATGGCTGATGCTCAGACTATCAAGGAGGACTGTGAGTGGCTCCACAGTGACACCAAAGCTGCTCAGGGTCAGGTAGCCCAGGCCCACCAAAACATATGGCAGCAGTTGCAGAGTCTTGTGACTTTCACTGGCCATATCTGACATATTGCTGAAGCCATAGAACCATGAACCAGGCAGTGTTCCTTTTTCAGGACACAGCCTGTGATAGATCCAGCTTAGCCACTTTCAATCTCTACTGATTGATTATTCCATTCCTCTACTGGTCTCCTCTGGGTCCTATGTATGCTGGATTCAATTCATTGCTTCCCTAGGGTGGATGTTAAACAATTCCATGAGTTGATCTGAGCTCTTCAATTTTGTCTTTCAGATGAGGAATATGCCCAGGCTGTTGGGCAACCTTTGGAATTTGAGGGTGGTGGCAGCAACCCACCTATGACACCTGTCATGGCTCACCAAACTCTAGCCATCTCTTTACATCTGAGTCCAAGAGAGTCATACAATATAGAGTCTTCTGATGACAAATCCTCGTAACATAACCATCCACTCCTATTGTGTCTCCATTGTTTCTTTGAGCCTAGCTGCAGGCAGCCTTTGTTGTGCTCATTTATGGAAATAGCAGTATGAAACCTAGACCTTTCTATCATCCAGGGAACCTGGTCCTCATATACTGAAATAGGATAGTGGGAAATTCAGCTGAAATACCCAGGGTTTTGTATCTGAGAGCCACAACCTGGGAGATCTTATATTGCAAACTCTTAGACTTCAGGAGCAGAATAAGACTAAAGGATCATCAAGGCACTTGGAAAGTAGCCAGACACCAGCCTGCATATGGCTTCATAACACATGCACTCTGCTAACATCCAAGTTGTTGATGGGAGGTGGACTATGGTCCCCACTCCTGTGTCAACCAGTGGAGAATTGGTATGAGCACATCACACTTCTATGCATCCATTCCTCAGTAGCACTCAATGTTTGAATCCAGACCAACTATGGTTCCCCAACTTCATCATACAATTCCACACTACTCTCACTGGCCACAGAGCTAATTTGCAGACCTCCAATGAAAAATGAGGATACCATTGACACCTGTGCTCACTACCAGCCACCAGGACATGAAGTTCTCCTTGATGCCAAGATTCTGTGGCCAGAAGGGTCTAATGTGTGGGCAGAGTGCTTTATGTACCTTGTAATTGACATGAGGGCTGGCTTTAATGGCCTACTCTCATCCATTGTGCTCACTGGCTCTTGTGGTCCAGTACCTTCCTGTGATGTCTCATTCCCTTTGCACAGACCAATGTTGACTATCATTCCTCTCCCACTCCATGCCCATCTCCAGATTCACATCCAGGTGGCTTGCTATCATCTTGGCCTAAAATGGAAGAGGTGGACTAATATGTTGTGGGAAAAGGTTTTGGGGAACAAGGACATTGATAAGATGAATATGTAGCCCCCACTCCTTTGTTCTCACTGCTGAAATGTCCCCCACATTCTCACCCTTTCTTTTTGTAACTACTCACTATGTCACCCAGTCATGCAATGGTACCAGCAACCCTCTGCTCTCATGTAATATTGACACATGGGGATACTACTGTCCTGACCCATCATCACCTTCACCCAAGTATTACCATGCCTACATATTTGAAGTCCACACAACCATGACATTTCTGGAGACTTCAGTCATCACAATCCATATGGGCATGTACATTCAGTGGCTTGCCTCTGGCATTGAGCCTGGACCACCCATCAACCCAGCATTCTTTCCCAAGTGACCATACAGGTACAGCCATTCACACTCACAAGGCTTAAGTATACCAGGAACCATATAGCTACAGAGCAACCTGCACTGGTCCATTCCCCCTTCAGGCCTGAGCCCATAGAGAGTGTAGACCACAGGGAAGCAATAGTAGCTATGGGACCCAGGCACAATCAAGTCCCCCATGTGGCAGCTGACAGAAAGCATTGGTGGAGGTAAATCTTAGATGTGTGGTCATCAGGAGAAGGAATGGCAGGTGATCCAGGACAGATCATATAGATCACAAGGGACTGTGATATAAAGTCTGTACCACTTTGTAGAAGGATAAAGTAAAAGAGAGGATCTGATTGATGCATTTAGGGGTCTAGGAAATGTGGCTGTGAAAAGAATCACATGATCAGAACAGCAGAGAAGGTCCTGGAAAGAACAAGGGATGGAATGTTAGATCTTGATAGAAACCTCTAGAATAGTAAGGAAGTTAGATAGGGGGATGACAGGATGTTCTAGAATGGGTCCTTAAAGGTATAAATATCCCTGAAGTACTCATAACCTCATACATAAGCACATCACATGACCTCACAGCCTTGCCACATATCCACCTCCACCTTCCTTAATAATCTCCTTACCAATCCTCCCTTGATCTTAGTACATAAGTAGCTACTGCTTGTACTCTAGCTCCTTAGAAGATTGAGAATATGTCTCTGTGATTCTCTCTTCTCACCAATCCTCCTCTCAGCTCAAGTCTCCCTATTCAGTTCCTCCACTTCATTCCTCCACACTCTCATCTTCCATGGCATTACATAATCCTCGCTTCATGAGCCTCCTTGTCAATCATATTAAGAGGCTCCTGTTTGTTCTTGGCCTGATTACATAATTACCTCCCTGAGCCATGAACAACCCTTAACAATTTGCATGGCTGTCAGCAGCCAATACTGTAGTATACATATATCAAAACCCATATGGTACCATAGGAAATCATATTCCATACCATCACAACATGCTTACATAATGAATTTCCTTATTTAGAAATATTACATAGTCATGTCCTCATTAGGATTATTACATAATGAACTTCCATATTTGGAGATGTTACATACTCATTTCCATATTTGGATGTATTACATAATTATATTTCTTTATTAGGAAATATTAATCACTTGCTTTATTGAGAATATCACACAATCAATTTCCTTATTGTGAAGTACTACATAATCTTATTATCTAAGCTACTACTATATAAGGAAATGTTACATATGCCCATATACATAGGCAATATGCACAGGTGTTGAAAGCCTTGAGTTATAGGTTTTTCAGAATGTCTGTGTGCAAAGGCTTGGTCCCAGTTGTGGGACTTTTGAGTCTCAAAAGTCCCACAACTGGGACCAAGCCTTTGCACACAGACATTCTGAAAAACATATAAGACTTGAGGCTTGCAACACCCTCCCCCCCTGTGCATATTTATCTATATGGGCTTATGCAACATAGTAGTAGCTTATAATACTTCCATATTTGGTGGCTTATGTAATAGGCTTAGGTAATACAATATGTAATACTTCCAAATATAGAAGATGCTGACATAATATCTCCTAATAAGGGAATGTTTATGTAATATTTCCAAATATGGCAGTATTATGTTGAGCATTTATTTTTATGTAAGTGACCTAACCTCACTGAACACTGGGGTAGACATTCCTCACCACACTCCAGACAATCCCAACCCTAACCCCCAACCCCAACCAACTATCCCCAACCACCAACATTATTACTATATTTGGCATACCAGGGATGATATATGTTACCCCTGCCCATATGAATATGGTACCCAGCCCCTATGATACTGTGTTTTGTATGAATTTCCATGGTATGTTACCATGAAATGATATATCCATACTACAGCCTCAGGTGATGCTAGGCACCATGACAACACCCCTAAAGATATGACAGCAGGGTCAAGGTAGACAGTTTGAATGGAACACAGGTATCTCTATTGTTGGACATTCTGTGGAAGCATTCCATGCACCAGGCTGACTGGAGTGTTCAATTGATGCCCATTCCCTCTTCAAGTCCTCCATTACCACCACTGCTTACTGCTTCCTTCACACATATCATCTTGCTTATGCCATCAATCCAAGTGATTGGTATATGCCACTGCTCTGGAAGGTTTTCACAGACAGTCCTCAAGACCAGCAGCTGAACTTGATGTCTTTCCAAACTGCATTCCCACTGATGATACATTCATGTTGTGTGACATTGACTCCATCCTTGGCTACTCCCCCTCTCTTTGCCACCTGAGAGGCTCCCTCTAGGTGCACACTGTGCCCCTTTGACCTTATGATTACCCACTCTGTCCATCTGTCTCACCATTACCCCAATCCTCAATAGGTTCATTCTCTTCCTTTTCTCCTGTTCTTGTTTCCTCCTCACTCATCCCTTCTCTTTCAATTCCCCCTCAGCCTAACCATAGTGTGGCCTATCCCCACCACAAGATCCTGAACATTGTCTTGGCCCAGTTTGGTGTTCATTCCCATGTCTGTGCTTTCTTTCCTGCCCTCCAGGATCCCACCCATCCCAGTCTTGGCCTTGATCAGACTGAATTGGGTTCCTGGCTCACCCAGATTGTGTATTCTGCTGGTTGCACTGTCCAACCCTTGAATTATACCAACTGGCCTCACATATACCACTGAGATCACCTGTGACAGTGTCCATTCCTGTCATCAGGCTCTTGTTCACCCCACTGATGTACCTAATTTCATTGGTCAAATCCAATACTTGGCCAATGGAGCTGAGATTCAACCTTGGACCTGTATGTTCTTTCTCACCTCTGTTAGTGGTGTCAAGGAGCTCTCCCATTCTGTTCCCAAGGCCCTTGATCCTGGTGTGAGGAATGATGAGGATGACCTACCCCTTTTGATGAGTGCCATGCTACTGTGCTGAATGATGCAGCCCCTCTGATCATTTTGACTTGCTCTCTGTGAATGAGGACCCAGAGACTCAGTTTTGGGTCAATATAGGCCTTGAGGCTCACATTAATGGTCATGCTGTCCTCTGGCACTCTGATGCCCATTGCACCATCCTTGGTTGTGCCTCTGGCATGGCTGAGGATCAGCTTCTCTGTGAGCTTCACTTTGCCAACAGCCAGTATGCTTATGATACCTTCACTCACTTTACTGACCTTAGTGGTCTTCATCATGAGGTCCATGCCTTCTGCCCCTTTTTGTCATCCTAAACTTAGTCTGTGCCTATGACAACAACAACAACAACCACATCTCCTAACAATCCCTAGACTGGACAGTGTCACTGAGCATTGGATTGCCTACACCCAGGCTTATCACACCAAGAAGAACCTCACCTATCACCTCAGGGCAAAGTCTTGTCATCTCATGAATGATCTTGAGATTAAGGATGTCCTTGTATGAACAGATACTGCTGGCCACCACATGAATCAGCAATATCACCTGTACCATGAGGCCATGGTCTCTGACTTTGCCTCAATGACCCATCTTGAAGTCTGTGTGTCTCTCTCTCAGTCCTGCTTTGTCCTGCATGGGTTCATGCAAGCCTTCATTGCCAACTCTGTTCTTGCTATCCCACCAAAGGCCTTGCAGTATGTGCTCTCCCTCTCTGCCCCCCTCCACAACACTATGCTACCCAACCCAACACACTTTCTTTCCATGAGTCTGATGCCCCACCTAAACCCCCATGTGTCCTAGCTGCATGCCCCCAGGGGATGCATCCAGCTCATCCTTTTCTCTCTCATGCCTGATCATACCCCCCCACCCCACTCTCCCATGCATGCAGCCTGACCACATGCTTTTCATCTCTCCCTTTCTGGTTCTTTTCTCTTCTCCATCTATCTCCCATGCAGCTTAGCCACATGGCTTTCTTACTCTTCTTTTACTCACTCCATCTCTCTTCAGGACTCTCAAGCATGATCATATGCAGGCTTGCAATCTCCTTCATGCCCTCCTGCACTCTGGTTCTGGTCAATTCCTCACAGCTGAGGAAACTCTTGCTCTCTTGGCCTCCCTTGTCTGGATTGATCTGTAAGGGGGAAACAAAGGGACAAATCCAGCCACAGTCCACAATACGGAATCAGGAATGAAAAGAGGGGACCATGGGATCAATCCAAATGTTAAGGGTCAAAGGAATGAAGGTCTTTTTGCATAGGAACCTAATGCTGTAGCAACACCTGCCCAAGCAATAGAACAAAAGAGTGAATTTGGGTCACAATGCCACACCCTAAGGCTCTCCTCTTGAGGCTCTAGACAAAGTGCAGTAGTCTTGGTGGAAATCTCCCAAAAACCAACAGCAATACTTCAGTGCCTCAAAACTGGGGAGGGGGAAGACAATGGAAATTTCCCTCTCCCACACTTAATATACATCCTGTAAAATGCTATGGTAACCAGTGGAAAGGTGAGTTTAAGGTAAAAATGATGAAAAAGAAATCAAGTCAAAAGCTTTAACACTGAAGGAGATATTCAAATATCAAGTGAGAATAGAGGAATATGGCTTAACCAAAGTATTCCTCCTCTCCTATTGAACAGAATCCCTTGAGGAATGGTGGAACTGGTCATCCTAGATGTACCCTTCATTGGATATAAGAGGGGCAGAGAATAATTGCCATTAATAATCAAAAAGTGGAGGCAATAATGGAATATGACATGGGGGAGTTAAATTGTAGAAGGCAAAGTTCTTATCAGATCATTGTGTCATTGGTATTGTTGGATGCATATTGATGACAGTGTTCTAGGTGTGCCTCTTTCAAATGAATTGGATCAAAACTGACTGAGAAAATCAATAAACACTGCTTGGAAATATGAGAGACATAGCAAAAATGACCTGGTGAGTAGAATTTTGATTCATTTGGCTCGTGTTGGGTATTATCTGAAAGGTGTGAATCATAGCTTTCTAAGAACTATCTTTCTGAGTTGATCTAATCAAAACTGAGTGAGGAATTCCAGATTTGCTCCTTAAGAGCACCACATTAGCCCCTATTTGTCATGTGACAGCTCCATGAGTTGGGATCGAGGCCCAGGTGTGTAACCCATCATATTACATAATCACAATTTGTGATATCTGGAATAGTAAAGCACTTTCCAATCTAAGCAGATTTTGCTCAAATTCACATTTCTTCCTGCTGCTCACCATCACTTTATTTTGTAAAAATGGTTGTGAACAGTGCTAGGGACCTTTTTAAGTGCTCTTTATGATTATTATAGAGGTATTATTAATAGTAACCTAATGGTGAATTGGGTGTGTGTGTGGCCAGGAATGTTGTCTGAGTGCACAGCCCTTCCCATGGCTCTATTTTTTGAGGATGGTCATGGACAGCCCTGGAGTGTTTTTCCCCTGTTATATATAAGAAAGATGTAGATATTATGCATAGTAACCCAGTGGCCAATTGCATCCATTTGGCCAGGAATCTCCTCACCATGTAGACCCTTCCCTGGGCCTCTATTTGTTGAGGATGGTCCTGAATGGCCCCAGATTTTTTTGATTGTTATATATGATTAATGTGAGCAGATTATTAATATTAAGCTACTGGCCAATCTTGGCCATTCAGTGAGGAATCTCCTGTCAGCAAATCCCCTCCTGATGACTCTATTTCTTGAGGACAGTCCTGAACAACCCTGGAGGCTTTTGTAGCATGTTTAAAGAATTATTATAGACATATTATCAATAGTGACCCAATGGCCAACTGCGTCTGTCTGGCCAGGAATCTCCTCCAAGTGCACACCCCTGGCCATGGCTCTAATTTTTGAGGATGGTCATGGATGGTCCCAGAGTTTTTTGCCACCATTAGATATAAGAAAGGTGTAAATATTATGAATAGAAACCCAATGGCCAATTGTGTCCATTCAGCCAGGAATCTTTCACCATGTATACCCCACCTCATCACACTATTTGTTGAGGACAGTCCTGAATGGCCCCAGAGTTTTTTTCAACAGTTATATATGATTAATGTGAGAATATTATGAATATTAACCTAATGGCCAATCTTGGCCATTGGGCCAGGAATCTCCTGGCAGTGTATACCCCTCCCAGTGGCTCTATTTGTTGAGGACAATCCTGAATGATCCTGGAGGTGTTTGCAATGTGTTTAAGTAAGTACTACATACATGTTATCAATAGTGACCTAATGGCCAATCAAGTCTGTTTAGCAACAAATCCCCTCTGCATGTACACCCCTTCACACAGCTCTAATTTTTGAGGATGGGCATGGATGGTCCTGGAGTTTTTTTCCATAGTTATATATAACAAATACTTGGATATTATCAATAGTAACTCAATGGCCAATCATGTCTATTTGGCCAGGAATCTCATTGGGATGTATGCCCTGCCCCACCCCTGTATAGTTTTTGAAGACAGTGATGAACAGTCCTGGAGCTTTTCCCACCATTATACAACAATATGGGCATATTATCAATACTAACCCAACAGGTGACTGCACCCATTCAGCCAGGAATCTCTTTGCCATGTATACCCTTCCTGGCCCCTCTATTTTTTGACAGCCCTGAATAAGTCTGGGGTATTTTCTATATGATGTGGATATTATTATTAAGCTAAGGGGATGTCATCAGAGATTGCCGAGTGGCATAAGATCAATGGTGTGCTGAGGCTTGCCATGATCAGGTGGGCACATTGCAGATGGCCCTGGATGTGCAGTGAGGTGATTCATGTCACATCTGTTTAGCTCCAAATCATCCGCTTGTGTATACAACACTTGTGATCACACTGGTGCTTGCCCTAACTGGCAAGGCCAGGTAGAAAAGAGTGGGGGTAAAAAATTCAAAAGTGATGCAAAAAGGGGGGCAAAACTACCCTTTTTGCACCAACCCATGTCATAAGAAAAAAAACCTGTCTGAGATTACTATGCCCACAGCAGGTGTAGCCCTGCACCATGTGGGTTTCCTCAGGTGTGGTCTTCAGTGGGTGTGTTGGTATTTTCCACATAGCCTGTTCAATTTCCCATTGGGGGGGGGTGGATCTAGAATAATGGGTGATATGTTAGCTTTAGAAAACAGCTCAAGGTGGTCTGAAAGAGTGGTGCCTGCCACCCTTTTTGCACTGTTGTACATGTTAGCTTAGTGGACTTGTGCCCATCACATATGTTGCAGGAATTTGGGGGCTAGGCCCTTGTACATGGTCTTCAGCTGCCATGCATTGGGAGGGGTATCTAGAATGATGAATGATGCATTAGCAAAAAAAACCAGAGGTGGTGCCAAAAGAGCACCCTCTGCTGCACTTTTGGCACCATAGTACACCTGCAATGAGAAACTCATCTAATATGAGCACAGATTGACCATGGCAGACATGTTGTACCATATTTGATTTACTGTTGCAGATGCTTGGGGGCTGGGCTCTTGGGTGGCTGCACACATGTGTGCTTTGCCTTGGGCATAGCCTTTTTTTTTGCAGCATGGGTTTTCAGACAGCAAGGGGGTGATCTGGAAGAATGGTGAACAATATGTTAGTTAAAACCAGAAGCTGCACTGTCATGCATGGTGGAATGAAGAACCTACTAGGTATTTCCATGCTCCAGGCAGGCATTTGATTTGCTGTGATAGGTTGGTGATGCACAGGGGCTGGGCTTGCAGATGAAGTGGCTGGATACATCCATATTTTGTCATAGTTCTTGCCCATTATCTCATCAGGTGGGTTTTTGCACAGGGACTGAATAACATGTCAGCAAAAAAGAAAATTAGAGGCATCACCAAAAAGCTGCCACTGCCATTGCTCTTTTGGCACCATTACACATGTCACAATTATAAATGTACAAGATATCACTGCACTTGGTGGTAGGCATAGTGGCATATTTGATTTGCCTAGCCTAAGGTTGCTGCCATTTGGGGCTGGGCTCTTGGGCAGGGGCTTGGGTGGCTGGGCACATCCATACTTCATCCTAGGTCTTTCCCATATGGCCCCCAGGTGGGTTCTCACAGAGAAGGGGCCTAAATAATGAATAGTACATTAGTAAAACAAAAATCCAAGGTGGCAGGGGCAGCAGCTGTTTTGGCACTGTTGGGCAAGTTTTTAATGGGAAAAATACTTAATATTGCCACACAACTGCCATAGCAGGTGCATGCTTGGCCATCAGTGTTGAGGAGATGTGTAGGTGCAAACTTAACATCAGCAATTTCCAGCATCAAGCTGTGCAAACCTTAGAAATGGATGAATGCACCTAGACATGGGGAATAATAAATATTCAGCCAATAACAGGCAATAAAATAGTGACAGTGAGTCACATTGCACCAAAGCACTATATTGGAATAGCACAAAGTAGGATCAGGGGGGTGAGGGGTTCCACATATTAAAATTGGCCCAATGTCAGCAGGAGTACATGGGTGATGAGGTGCAGGTCACAAGCTGGTGAGGGGTCACCCATCAGCCTGGATTGGATTTGGTGCCCTGGCTGAAACTGGCCATCACAGAGGGTGGTTTTGAATGAGAATTCAGGCATGAGTATCTATAAACTCTAAAACATGGCATGTATCTGAGCCATACTCTTTTCACCCGATGGCCATGATGATTTTTTTCCTTGGCACAAGATGCCATGGTACTTATTGACTAGTTCCTTCTTGATCACTGATGTGAACCAGTAGCAATTTTCCTGCCATGATGAGTTAATGGATATCACAGTTCACATCTGAAAAGAATCACACCTTGTGAAGTTTATAAAGTGGTACTTGCCCAGTTATGATGAATAAAAGGTGGCTAAGGTCATATAGCATAGGCCCATGGTCAAATTTGAAGTGCGCAGATAAATTTGATGGCACCCCAGATGAGAGGGGATGATCAAGGGTAGCAATGATGACCTGAAGAATAATATATATTAATATATATTTTTATATTGCAGAGGGTATGAGACTCACTAAATCATAAATAGGGGCTGACAAGGTGGGGATTGATCACCATGAAAACAGACTGGCCCAATCAAGTTGAAGCCAAAGTTCAGATCCATCAATATCCCTGCATGCCTTGAGCAGGATATATTCATGGTGGATTCCAATTGATTCCTTGCATTGGAACATTGCTATGATGCAATGGGGATCAAGGTAGGCTGAATTAATGTATTCACACCAGTCAACCATGGGGAATGATGTTTGAGCAGGGATGGATCCATAGGCTGCTTTTAGTTCAAACAGATTACAGGTTATTTTGAGGGGCTCACCATTGTTGTATGTGGGGCCCAATGTCTATTGGTGTGGGCATGAGGGCATGGCTGTGATAGATCCCCAAGGCAGGTATGTCAAAAACAATTCTTAGTGTAGCTATCCTACTCATACAAAAAAATTAAATACTAGTCTCCCATCCCTCCCACATTTTATTATCATAGCCAGTGTGGAGGTGAGGAGACCAGAATTAGTTTGAGGGTGATGCTGCTGAATCACATGATGGATTCACAAGTGCACCTAAGGAAAACATTACCCCAACCATAGTATGTCCACTCATACATGCTTCAACCTAGCACTTGGCTGGCCCACTGGGTCAGAATGCCACAAAATCCTGCTGAGTGAGTTTTGCCAGTTGATCAAGGAGAATGAAGAGGATGGGGAACATGTCATTAGCCTGGTGACCCAGAAACAACTCAAAGGGCTGATACATGAATACATTATTCTTGAGATACGGAGGGCAAGGGACAAAGTGATGCTTTGGATTCAGTTCAATCATTCAGCTGGGCTCTGCCCACTGGCAGCATTGAGCCTGGCATTGATTTGGAGGGTGGATGATATGGTAATTTTAATCTGTTCAATAGACTTGTTACAGGAACTGACAAGGCTTTGCCCAGGTGAAGTATGCCTCAACTGAGAGGCAACTGGGCATCAGGGGGATGCCCACCAAGGTCCTTGCCCATGCCACTTTCAAACATGGGCCAACATTGAGGGAGGTATCATGACTTGTTTGGGAAATGATGGGGGCATCTCCACAGTATAGCCTTCTCAAGGCATGTGGTTTCTCATACTATCTGTATTGAGGCACTAACAATATTATATCAGGAAAACTGTTATTGGCAATCCACTATCCAAACAAGTTTCAACAGGGATGTATGGGGGAGTGTTAGAAGAGGGAAAGTTACACCATAGATGGCTTGGGCATGGGGGTAGAAAACAAATCCAACAACAGCTTGCTTATGTATATAGGAACTTAGGTAACATCTCTATATGGTAGCTTAGGTAACATGTTCTAGGAGCAGCTTATGTAATATTAAAAATGAAATGATTATGTAATATCTCCAATATAATGATTGTCTAATATTACCATATATGGTAGCTTATGTCACATTTCCACTATAAAATTGCTACATATGGCAGCTTATGTAAATCATCTTCCAGTACTTCCAGTACTTCAGAAGGCTGGAAGAAGGCCTCTTCACTGACTCTGAAGAAGGGACTTACTGTTAGGCCCTTCCTGCCTTCAGAGTCTTTGAAGTGGCTTTTAATTTTCCTGATGATGTGATGATGTGGGAAATATGGCACTATCAACTCTTTTTCCTGGGTCATCTGGTGAGACAACCTGGGATTTGCATCCATATTCTCTTCATTTCCTGGGTTGTCTCAAGAGATGACCAGGGAAAATATGTCAATATCCACTCATTTCCTGGGTCATCTCTCAAGACAACCCAGGAAATCATCACATAAGTGGGCATCCAACTGATCTCCATCCATCCACAGATCAGTGCATGGTTTGACACCCTTGCATGGTACAACAGTGAGCACTCCCATGCCAAGATGAAGGTTAGAGACATGTCCACCACTATCTTCAACACAATCCCCCAAGACCCCCTCATCACACACCACATCCATGATGCTACAGAGGCTGTTCATCCTCTCTTTCTCCTTGCCTCTCCCCACAGGTCACCTCTTATTGACTCCAACTCCTTCAGTGCCCTTGTCAACCTCACCTACTCCATCCATTCCCTCCATGAATGTTTCAGATCTTGCCCTCCCACCTCCCTCATCAAATCAATTCCTACTGCTGGCCTTTGCTCTTGCAGAAAGGCAAAGGCAAAGTTGATCAACCCTGACAATTCCTATCCTTTCTTCAGCTCCCTCAACCCCCCTTCCCCAGAAGCAGTCATTGAGCACACCTGGTACACCCTAAAGGCCTCATGGGATGACTCTAAACTTCCCTTTGCACCTCAGATGACACCAAGAAGCACATGATTACAGTCACTGCCATCCCCAACACAAAGGATAGATCTTTTCCCCAGATGGCTCTTTTCATTGAATGCCATTTTTTTGACCACTATTGCCCTGCCCTCCTCAAAACTATAGGAGGCACTACCATTCACCACAAGCTTCAGCTCCTCAGTCTCTATACCAAAAACTCTCCCACCCTCTTCCCCTTTTGGGACCTCATCAATCCCTCCACCAACAACACCTCCTTTCTCCTCTCCCTCACAGAGATTGATCACCTCAGCACCCTCAAATCAGACCTCTCTCAAGGTTGGAAATTCAATCCAAAGGTTCTCTCCCTCATCAAGTCAAGTGCTCAAAGTTCTCTCATGTCAACTTCAACCCTAAGAAAAATCTCTCTGGCAGCATCAAGAATGCCCTCAATAATCTCCTCTGGGTATGCCCCCCTCCCTCCTCCACATTCCTCTACTAATCCTCCTCATCAGAACCTCAAATTGCATCAAGAATGCCAGTGCTGCACCCTCTATCCCCACCCTGAATTCAAATCCCATTCTGTCCAAATTCATATCAATATCCTCACTTTCAATCAAATTTTGCCCCACATTCCCACATTCCAACTTCCAATCATCCAACACTCATATCTCAATCTCCTCAATTTCACACATACCATCCCAGTATAATTCCCATTAAATATCATCCCACTTCAACTCTCATATCTCATCATCATCCTTTCTCAACTACTCCCTCAATCCCCACACATATATACATACTACTCAATATAGTCTATCCCAACCAATCAACTTCACTATACCCACCATTCACTCCACTCAACCCCTACCCCACAAATCCATACATTCTTGAGGAGATGGGGGGGAGGGGGTACAAGAAAATCTGCTAGCTTATATACCTTTCTGAGGGTGGCTGTGCATGGAGTCATAGTGGAGTAGAACAAAAGAGTAATAAAGAGTTCATGTCATAATGCAGTCATAGGTGAGTCATTCATCAAGTGTGAGGTCATAGTGATGTCATAGTTGAGTAGTTCATAAAGAGAACAAAAGAAATCATAGGGGAGGGTCAAAGTCTCCCTGCTTCTTGGGTAACTCCAGTTGTGGTTCCAATCTGTTTCTGATTTGTTTCCCCCTGTTCCCAGTTCATTCCCACTTCCATTTCATTTCCATTTCATTTCCATTTCATTTCCATTTCATTTCCATTTCATTTCCTTTGCTTCCAGTTTCCACATGCTTGTTCTTGTCCACTTCCCCTTCCTGTGCCTGCCCCCTGTAACCACCTCTTGTTAAGTGATCACTCCCCTGTAGTATAGAAACCATGTATAAGTAGCCCCATTATCACTTGACCAAGGTTCTTCTGTGCAGTTTTTGTCAATGCCTGGTCTTCAAATATCCCCATTCATTGGTTCCTGAACAACTCTCTTGATGTCACTTGGTATGTTGGGACAGACAAAGTGAAGCTGCCAGTGACAGCATCTGTGGACTGAATCTTCACTTCCACTCCTTTGGCTTCTATTCAATCACTTCACCTGATCTTTGAAGGACAATTCCAAGGACATCATGTTCAGATGGAGCAGATGCTTAGTTGGGTGTTTGTTATGAGTTGTACTCATAACCTCATACATGAGCACATCACATGACCTTCTGGCCTTGCTACATAAGCACCACACATCCACCCCCACCTTCCTTAATAATCTCCTTACCAATCCTCCCTTGACCTTAGTATATAAGTAGCTACAGCTTGTACTCTAGCTCCTTAGAAGATCAAGAATATATGTCTCTGTGATTGTCTCATCTCACCAAACCTCCTCTTGTCTCAAGTCTCCCTGAGAATTCAGTTCCTCTGCTTCATTCCTCTGTGTTCTCATCTTCCATGAAATTACATAATCCTTGCTTTGTGAGCCTCCTTGGCAATCATATTAAGGAACTCATGTTTGTCCTTGGCCTGATTACATAGTCACCCCCCCAAGCCATGAACAACCCTTAACAGTGTTCTGTCAACCATCATCCTATTCAGTGTCTGGGACAGAAGGTATGTCATTGATATTGGTAGAAGTGATTTACTGAAGTGAATTTTTTGGACAGGTTGTTCAGAGCTCATTTGGGGAGGTTGACATATCAGAGACATTGAGGGAACAAGAAGAAAGGCTAAATCATTCCTCTGATCATTCTGAGATATACTTGAGGCTTCCTTGGCCAAGAAGTAACTGCCAATGGATCTACTAAAGGAGATAGAAGGGCATGTAGATAGATTGGTAGAAAAAGTAGCAAATAGTTGGAAGAAAGGGGAATGGGAGAAAGTGAACAAAGTATTGGGCCATGATGCTCACTATTTTTGAAAGGAATGAAAGTACAACAAGTAGACAAAACTAATTTTATTGGGGCCCTCCAGGGCAACTGCACCATGCATTTCAAGATGGACTTAAGCCCCTTGCTCCAATTCTTCATCATCAGACTGTTGCAGATCATAATTGCAGTACCTTTGTGTTCTCTGTCTGGGGTGAAAATCTCTACATCTCTCACTGAGATGTAATTGCTATGGATGAGAAACATGAAGATTGCATAACTTGTAGTAACCCCAGTTGTCTAGATACAGAAGATATGATGCAGCAATTGAGTCAAGCAGTTACTTTGGCACCTGATTGTCTAGGGTCCAATGAGAGTGAGGTGGATTCTATGAGAGGAATGGACAAGCAGACAAGGTGGGTTGCATACAGGAGTGAGTGAGTGAATGCTTATTTTGACAGCCTCCCCAGAATTGTTGTTGTGTATTGGACAGGACATTGGTGCAAATGAAAGTGCTCTCACATTGCAGGCTTTAGGGGGAGTTCAATGCACTGGTGCATCATTACTCAAAATATTGAGCAAATGCTATGTACTGATGGGCATACATCTAGATCCTAATAGCTCTTACACTCTATCCTTTTATCAATCCATTCTGTCTGTCTCTGCTTGTGCATGTGATATCCCATCAGGGGCATCTTTGGATCTCCAACTGGGTTGCCAGTCTTTTGGAGTGATTCAAGCTAAAAAAAAAAAACCAAGAATATGGCAGGAATGTTCAATATAATGTATAATGAATAGTCCATGTATTCTACACATATTCCTCCAACATATGCACATTTTGGCAAATTCTGATCAATACAACTGGCTGAATCTACTATCTAATTGAGCCTTGTTCTCACTATTCTAACACTTTCAGTGAAAATGTTCACATATTCTATCTATTACATGGTTATGTGCTCTGTATCCACTTGTGGGAATGGTTGTGACCTTGATGTTTGCATGCTTTTAAATGCCAGCAATTGCTGGCATTGAGTTGCTCAATGGTTCAGGAGTTCATTCATTGAGATTCCAGTACACCATTGTCAGACATTGACAACTTCAGATTGCATGGATATGGCAGACTTCAAGGTGCTCAAGATTGTTGTCAAGAACCCCACATGCTGGGAACTCATGCTGCCATCATTGCAGGCACACTTGATGTCCTTTATTTGCATTGTATGCAACTCACAGCCCTTTTCTTTGTCCAAAATAATCCTCAGGTCTTCAAGGACTTCATCTGAGTTGACAGATCCTTACCTCATTTTGTAATTAAGGTGGGGGTGGCATTGGGGTTAGGCAGGGTGGAAATGGAATGAATTCCCTTATCATCATGGAGATGATAGGGAAAATGGAATGACTTCCCATATCATCATCAAGATGATAGGGGAAAGAGAGTGAATTCCCATATCATCATCGAGATGATAGGGGAAATGGAATGACTTCCCTTATCATCATTGAGACAATAGGGGAAACAGAATGAATTCCTGTATCATCATCAAGACAATAGGGGAGAACTGAAGTGGAGTCCCTTATCATCATTGAGATGATAGAGGAAACAGAATGACTTCCCTTATCATTATTGAGACAATAGGGGAAATGGAATGAATTCCCTTATCATCACTGAGATGATAGGGGAAATGGAATGAATTCCCTTATTGTCATTGAGATGATAGGGTAAAGAGAATGAATTCCCCTACCATCATTGGGACAATAGGGGAAACAGATGCCCTTATCATCATCAAGATGATAGGAGAATAGAAGTGGATTCCCTTATTGTCATCAAGACAATAGGGGAAAGGGAATGAATTCCCTTATCATCATCAAGACAATAGGGGAAATGGAATGAATTCCTGTATCATCTTGATGATGATCCAGGAAATGGAATGAATTCCCATATTGTCATCAAGATGATAGGGGAAAGGGAATGAATTCCTGTATCATCTCAATGATGATCTGGGAAATGGATTCAAGTCCTCTATCATTTCCATAAGGTCTTGAGATCACACTGTTTCCCATATCATCATTGAGATCATACAGCATATACAGGCCAGTGAAGACCAATCACATGGTGAACACATGACAAACATGAGGCAACATGGTATATATAGACCATCTTGAACAGAGGGAATATGGAAGTAGCCACCTCACTGTCACTGTCACTTGAACCTCAAACACAGTGAAGAACATGGCCTCTGAATTGCACCACAGTGAAAGGGTGAAGGATACAAAAGGGAAGGGGAGGGAGGTGACACCCAGAAGTGTGAGTAAAGAGGGGATAGAGGAATAGATGTGACTGACAGAGAAATGAGACAGGTGGAGGGAGGAGAGATGGGGACATTTGCAGAAATGATCTCACCTATTGATGAGGAGATCATGATCAAATTCAAGACTTGGTGATGAACAGCATGATCAAAGGCATGATGATTGGACACCATGTGGTTGACCTGAGTCAGGTAAAGTCACTTGGATGGGTATTTGTTCATCAGAACTGTCATGGGATTGAACAGAAGCATGTGATGAATTTGATGGAGCACATTCAGAGTCAATGTATGGTAGACAAGGAGTTGGGGATCCAAATTGTGCTGTGTTGAGAATTGATCAAGAACAAGTTAGTCATGATGCTGGATGGAACACATGTTCAAGACCTTCTTGTTCTGGAGCTAACAAAGGTGGGCAAAGAAGCAGTTTCTCAAGGGGAATTTCAACCATTTGGGGGGAACCATCAACAGGTAGCAATGAAGCAGCTCATGAAGATGATGGAGGAGGAACTTGTTCACATGATGGAGATGACAAACAACATCCACAGTCAAATGGAGGGGGAGGATGGGGAGGAAGGGGACAAAACAGAAGGTAAGGAGAAACTGGAGGAATGGATGTGGCAAGGGGACTTCTGAAGGGGAAGAAGCTATGGAATAATCTGTGGTGTTTGATTGTGTGGGACCTTGGTGCATATCTGATATCAAGTGAGAGCAGGGTGCTAAGGAGAGGAGCAGATCAACTCAAATCAACCACATTTGACAACAACATTCTATTTTCTCACTTGTCATGAAACATGAACAAGGATGTGTACCTGGAGACAGATTCTGAGAAGATGCTTCTTGATCTTCAAGAGGTACATGGATCACTGAAGGTGGATGATGTGGTGTGGATCACAGAGATGGGGATGAGTGATGGGTGATTCCAAGAATTGAGCTGACCACAGCCTAATTTTACTCAGGCATTGAAGGAGTACACAATGAAGGAGCAACCAACCTCTATGAATTTGACAATGAATATGTTTATATGGTTGCGATATGCAATTTGAATGATGTCCTGGCACAATAGGGACACTACTTTGGACCTCTTAGGCTGGCTTCCACTATGCAGGAAGGGACCTAAGAGGTCTCAGACTGCTAAGTAACCACAATGCCAACAGAGGCTGCTCACAGGGTCTAACCCTAGGGTAGCTCATGGAGCCTCATTTTATTGTCCATTGGAGCTCCTGGCTTCATGCATAGAAGCTCCTGCAGTGCAGCAATCTGTTTATTTCAGCTGCTTTAAGGCAGTATTGGAGCTGCTCACATGCTGTTAATACTATTGTAGCTGCCCTGGAACTCCATCCCATAGAGAATCAGAGCTGCTCATCTTCCTGTAGCTGCTGTTAATGGCCCAAGGAGCAGCTCCTCCTCCAGCAGCTACTATTATTGATATCTTGAGTTGCTCATTTCTCCATTCAGGAGCTGCTCAACTCACAGCGGCTGCTCATTTCACAGCAGCTGCTTGTCTCCCAGCAGCTGCTTGTTGAGGGTTGGGGACTGTTGGGGGGTTAGGGTTAGGGTTGGATTGGGGTTGTTGGGGGTTGGAGTTGACATGGTACAGGTTGGGAATGTCCCCCCCCACAGCAGCTGCTTGTCCCACAGCAGCTACATGTTGAGGGTTGGCGACTGTTGGGGGGTTAGGGTTAGGGTTGGGTTGGGTTGGGGCTGTTGAGGGTTGGAGTTCACATGGTACAGGTTGGGAACGTCTACCCTCATGCCTAGTAGTATAGTTGATGGTTGGGGACTGTCAGGGTTGGGTTTAGGGTTAGGTTGGAATTGGCTGGGTGTATGTCTACCCCTGGTTGGGGGTTGCTGACTAATCACCCTTACATGTGCTGCTGTAAGTATGATTAGTCACCAGAAATGTTCCAATGGCAGGATTTGAACCTGTGACCTCATTGTAGGGCCTGGGATTTTGGCAGTTTAGACCGCTGGACCTTCAACCCCCTCCCACCCATGATTCTTTGTACTACAAGTAGGCACATTCAAGCCTAAGGTATATCAGCTAGTTATGAAGTAGATTGGAGCTGCTATGGAATGGAAAGGAGCTGCTGGCACTAAATGTCAGTAGCTGCATCCTGATATAGCAGTTGATTATTGGTCATGATAGGAGCTGCTGGCTCTCAGAGGTGCTGGAAGCATAGCCACATATTGGCTCCACAGAGCTTATGAGCAGCTCTTTGGATGTTATATCAGCTGCTATAGAAGTGATAGGAGCTGCTGGCTCTGAATCTCAGCAGCTGCATGCCATATAGCAGCTGATTATTGTTCATTATTGGAGCTGCTCATTCTCAATATACCAGCAGCTGCTAGGGGCACAGCCACATACCAGCTTTTCTGATGATATATCAGCTGCTATAGAAGTGATAGGAGCTGCTGGCTCTGAATCTCAGCAGCTGCACACCATATGGCAGCTGATTACTGTTCATTATAGGAGCTGCTCATTCTCAATATACCAGCAGCTGCTAGGAGCACAGCCACATACCAGCTTTTCTGATGATATATCAGCTACTTTGGGATGGATAGGAGGTGCTGACCTGAGTCTTAGCAGCTGCATGGGCACATAGCAGCTGATTATTGTTCATTATAAGAGCTGCTAGCTCTGAGGGTAGCAGCTGCTGCTGTAAGCACAGCCACACAGCCACAGATCAGGACCTATGAAGAGCTCTTCTGATGATATAGCAGCTACTATAGCATGGGTTGGAGCAGCTGGCTCTCAGTATGACAGCAGGTGCTAGAAGAAAGCCCTGATAGCAGCTGAGTGCTGGTGATTGCAGGAGCTGCTGGATATCAGTGCTGGACCTCTTAGGTCCCTTCCTGCATAGTGAAAGCCAGCCTAAGAGGTCAAAACTTGTTTCCCTGGGCTGGTCCTGGTATGTGACATGTGGGGACCACTACTTCCACAGGCATTACACAAAGATCAAGGGGATGCAGACACTGATAGGAGATCATCTTGCTGGGGTAAGTGAAGATGTAATTGAAAGAAGACGACTGATGGAGTGAGCACAGCTGCTATCTACATTGTTTGAGGAGAATAATCGAGTCTTGATGATTGGTGGCTTGCTATATGCATTTGGGACAGTGGAAGACAAGCAAGTGGTGATGTGGGAGCACAAGCAACACCACAGAGGGCTAGGGGTGGTTGAATGGGAGCAGGTGTATGTGTCACTGGAGTGATGACAGAGTTCCTTATGTGGGGGAAGCCATACCTGTCTGATAGGTATGCAGCAGAGGTGTGATTGATCATCCAGAAGGAGGTGAGGAAGTGGTGACTAGATGGGGGTATGAACTGGTTGTGGAGCAAGTTGAGTGGTTGTTGATGAACTGGCCACATATGAGTGGGCTCCTGATGCTGTTTATGTCCAATTGTATGTTGGAGTGGATGGAGGGGCAACTTTGGTCTATTCAGGATGGGGTTGTGGAGGTGAGCCTGTGCAGCCTATTATCTTGTGGTTTCCTTGTATTGTCTTCAAGACAATACAGGATAGGGACATTTTCTTGTATCATCTTCAAGACAATATGGGAATGGGGCCATTTCCTGTATCATCTCAAAGACAATATGGGAAAATGTCCCTGTCCTGTATTGTCTTGAAGACAATATGGGAATTGACATGTAGCTTCACACTGATATCACCCACCTTCTCATCAATAGATTGCCACTTGGTTCAATCCCATTGTATGGCATAACATTGAATTCTCCCATTCAAAAGAGAAAACTTGTGACATATCTGAGGCCCTCCTACACAACCCTCATGTCATGCAATATGTTCATGACTCTCAGCCAAAGGTCCCCTCTTCTTCTTTGCTCCATGCCTCCCCCTCTCTAATCCTTCCTCCAATAGATGGTATTCTGGTTCCACATCAATTCAGTGGGCACCCATGTCAACTTCACCCATGCTCTCCATCAAATCACCCCCATTCATGGTCCACACCCTGACCTTGCCACCATTAAAAGCATCCCCATCCCTGGCCTTCACCCTTGAAAAACTAAACTAAAGTCAAGGGACACCCAGCCTCTCCCCCCTCCTCCTACCCTTACTTCAGTTCTCTCATCCCTCCCATCTCCAAGGAGGAGATCAATTGCACTTGGTTGGGGCTTAAACCCATCTGGTCCCAGCCAAAGAGCTCCATTCACTCCCCCCCTCTTGTCAAGAGATGGATGATCACTGTTGCCACTGTCAATCTTGTCAAGAATATGAACCACCTCCAAATGGCCCTCCTTGTCAAACTTCACTACATCAATCACTATTGGCCCCTTCTCTTTAAGACTAGCCCTGCCAGTGGTGCCATCCTCCACTATGAGCTCTCCATCATCTTCACCATCCATTGTGAATTTTCTGCCTACTCTGAATTCTGGGACCCCCTTGTCCCCAACTCCTCCACCACCACCAATCCAACCTTCCTTTCTCCCCTTGAAATCTCTCACCTTGCTACCCTCAAAAACCTCTCCACTGAACATCACAAGTTCAATCAGAAGATTCTCTCCCTTGTTGAAAAATCAAAATATAATCACATCAATTTCAATCTCAAGAGCAAGCTTAGTGGCATCAAGATTGCCCTCAACAATCTCCTTTGGGTCTGTCTTCTCCTCTCTTCTCTTCTCTTCTCTCTCCCTCTCACCTCTCTTCTCTCTTCCAGGAAATGGAGTTACATCAGGAATGCTAGCATCATGCCCTTCATCCTCCTCCTCCCCTCCCAGACAGTCAGAAGCATGTCCTGTACAAGGATCTTGTTCCCAGAGGTGAATACAAATGCTCCACCACTGGCTCTCCTGTCCTTACCCCACTTCCCACTGCCCTTGTCCTTCCCCCCTCCTCACACTCTCCCCTTCCTCCTGGTCATTCCCACTCTTGTCCTGATCATGTCAAGAGCAAACACATCATTGAGGACAACAATGCTGTTCAGACTCCTCCAGGTGATGCCAATGAGTCCAATGACTCTGATGATGCTGATTCTGATAACTCTCAGGAACACATCAATCCTGATTGGAATGATCCCAATCACAACAACCCTAATCACATCAATCCTGATCCCAATGATCTGATTCACTCTCACTCTCCCCATCCTCTCCCCAATTCATCTGCTTCTCTCCATGTCCCTCCCACTGGTCCTCTCCCCCCTTCCTTTCATCCTTTCTTGCCTCTCTCTTCCCCTCCTCCCCTTGACCTCCCTTCCTCCTCCCCCCCAACAACTTCTCTCCTCCCTCTACTCATCCTCTCCTTCCCACTACCCCTCACAGCAGAGAGACTGAGGTCCAAGGCTCAAGATCTCCCTCCCTTCCTTCCTCTCCCTTCCTTCCTCTCCCTTCCTTCCTCTCCCTTCCTTCCTCCCTACCTTTTGCTTGTCATCTTTCCCCTACACCCTGTCAACAATCCCCCATGTCTCTAGACTCACTCCCACACTAGGGCTCCTGCTACCACATCCACTCCTGGTAAGCACATATGTCTTCAAATATTTCTTGTTTCCTGTATTGTCTTGGAGACGATATGGGAATTTCATTTCATTTCTATACCCCCTCTTTGTCATCCTCTCTTCTCTCCCTCCCCATTCAGCTCCCTCCCATAAGTCCCCTCCCTTCTCCTCCCCTTCCTTTCTTATCTCCTTCTTAGCCTCCCTCAACAATCAATCCTCTTCCAACACCATCAAACACACTCTCCCCTCCCCTGATACTGGTACTCTCCCTCTTTCTTCCCTTCCCCCTCCTCTCTCACCTCTCTCACCTCTCCTTTAGCTACCTCTAAAAAATCAAAGACTTCAAAATCAGGTACCCCCTATCTTTCTACCCCTCTGTCTCTATTCATTCTTCATCTCTTCAAGCTTCCTCCTCTCACTCCCTCCAGAAAGCTCCTTATCTTGCTCTCTGATCTCATTCCCTCATCCCTCCCTTTCCTTGTTCATATCCCCCCTCTATCTTCTCTACTCTCAATATATATCTCCTTTATTCCCCCTCACTTTCATATATGTTACATATCTCCTCACTTCTCTATCACATCCTCTTTCTTACTCTCACATCCCTATTTCTGTCTCCCCCTCTCCTTTCTCCTTTCCCTTCCCCCCTCATTCCTCCCCCTCACTATGTAAGCTTCTTCTTTCCTCACTCAACCATCCCTCTCATCAGCATTACAACTTATCAACAAATACATGTCTTCATTCACTCTTGTCAAATTCCAATCTTGAAAAACAACATGCATACTACACCAGCACATCAATCCATCCCATTTTCCCCATAATTCTCATCATCTGATTTCTTACCTACTTCATAACTTGCAATCCCTAACCCATCCATCATCCATCATCTCCCTCTCCTCATTCATTCCTCCCACCTTCTGCAATCTTTAACTCCACCCATCATCATCACTCTAGAGCCCTACAACATTTACCATAACCACATCCTTAATTCTTCTGTTTTAACTTCAACTGCTTAAACCATCCACCTACATACAGAACTACTCACCTGGGGCAGACAAAGCATCCTCACAAGCATTACTCTAGAAGGATGAAGTAAAACAGAGCATCTCATGTACACATTGAGGGGATTAGGAAACATGCCTGTGAAAAGCATCACATCATTGGAAAAGCAGACAAGGTCCTGGAAAGAACAAGGCATGGAATCTTACATCTCAATAGACACCTCTACAATAGTAAGGAATCTTAGATAGTGTCAGAGTTCATCCATTTCCCAGGTAATTCCAGTTTTGATTCTGGTTTTGGTTCCAGCTTTGGTTCTGGTCTGTTTCTGATTTGTCCCCACCTCCATTTCATTTCCCCTTCATTTCCTTTACTTCCAGTTCCCACATGTTTACCCCTGGCCCTGTTCCTGTTCCCTCCACTTTCCCATCTCCTGCCCACTCCCCCTCTTGTGCCTGCCCCCCTGTAACCACCTCTTGTTAAGCAATCAATCCCCCATAGTATAGGAACTATGTATAAGTAGTCCAGGGGTGACATCCAGAGACCCAGCTTTAATCTCTCAGGATTTCAGCTTCTACTCCAGACTACAGGTTAGTACCTATTCCCTTAATGTTAAATCTCAGGATTTCTGCTTCTACTCCAGACTACAGCTCCAAGTGCTTTCCAGCTGACTTCACAAGCTTAAGGACTGCTGTGCTCACCTCAGCCCAGACCCTTCTGGGCTGCAGGATTTCTCCTCTGTTCTCCTGTCTCTTACTGTCTGACTCTCACCCAGATTCATTCAGACTCAGCCAGACTTATGCCAGACTTATGCCAGACTTAGCCAGATTTATTTGTGTTTACACTGGTTTGGTGCTCTCATCACAGTGTGGCCCTGACAGATAGGTAGATCATGCAATGTTCTACAATGCAACCCCAAAGGGATAAATATCCCTCCAATCTGCCATGGTAGAACAACAAAAATTCAACACTAGCACTAGCTAGTAGAACTTTGTCTCATAGACAGCTTCCTCTCAAATCATAGTGATTGACTGTTCCCTGCTATTAAACCTTGTAAACTCATCTTCCCAGTGCAATTAAGTACCTCTGGTGTGGTCCAGCTAGTGAACAGAACATGTGTAGTCCCACTAGTTGGAGAATAGCCCACTATAGTTAAAGCTCACTTGTATCTGAATCTAAACCCATGCATAGCAACCTGCTACAACCTCTTGCCTGGACTCCAAGTAACAAGAACCTCTGATTACATAATATGCAGAGTATTAACACAATTCACATTGTGCTACAGGTCATTACTCCTTTATGACACTAGACCACTACATCTCCAGTTTGTCTTATCCTTCCTTGACTTGACCCAGAGTCATACTACTTTTCCCTGAGGACCTCTATTGTGCCTTCTTGTCCAAGTCTGCAGGATGCAAGTGGTAAGGTATTAATATTGTTCCACCTCAGTAGTGTGCAGTCCCTGCATACCCTCTGCCATGTTCCCATAGCTTCTAGCTACACCTTGTGTACTTAGAGCATCTGTGAAACCTTGGACCATTCTCAGTGACTAAGACTGAGGCTCAAGTTGGATAGCTTTCCCTGAGAGTTCTGTGGTGATACAACCTAGGCCATAAAACCCTTCGACAATTACCAAAACCATATACCAGTGACTGACTAAGCCAAAGGAGGCTTAATTATGAGGTCCCCTCATAATTTGGGACCAAGCTTCAGGTATCCCCTTGGAATTGCAAAAAAAAAAAATAGGCACATTATATGCAAAGTTTAATGCAGAAATGTGTGTGCTCAAGTCTTGTCCATAAGTGAGCTATAGATATGAAAGATTGGGATGACAGTCTTTATCCACCTGCAAGTATTGCTTGGAAAGTATTCTGTTTTGAAGATTCCTTGTTCTGATTCATCAAATGTGAGACCTTTTTCTGTTTGAGAAACCACATATAGAAGTAAATTGAGCTCTTCTTCCAAAAGAAAATCATTGGGAATATTGTCAATTATTTTCTTGATGCATTCAGGGGTAAGCTTCTTGGTGTATTGAAAGTCCTTGAAGCTAGGCAGATGTGTTGGAAGTAAGAGAGGTGTGATTGGAGGAAGATTTTTATAAGGAAGACAAATGACTGGTTTTTGAATGACTCCCAAGGGAATAGGGTTTTTCTTTTTATCCACAGTTTTATATTTCATCTTATTAGCATTTCTGATGGCCTGGCCAATTTGATAGCTAAAGTCCTCTGTTTTTTCTGGAGATTTTTGTGCAAAATCTGGCCTTAATTCATTATAAACCCATACAAGATTGTCTTCAAGTTGATTTCCAGATGCTGCTGAAGATGATTTCCAAGTTTGATTGAGATATCATGCACATATGCTTTCCTTGTTAATAATGGCATCCATGAGGTATTTGTTTGTGCTTGGATTGAAGTCTTTTGTATGCATTTCAGGGAGTCATAAGGCCTCTGACAATTCCCTACCAAATATTGGTATAAATGGTGAATTTCCTTTTAATGATTGGTCTGGTGGAGTTGCTTCTGTGTGATAATATTTGTAGTCTTGTGGGGGAGTTTTAGGTGCTGTTTGAACTAATGATACTCCATTTGATTTATATCAATATTGTGGCTGTGGTGGACCTGGATTGCTTCCTTCAGGTGGCTGTTCTCCTGGAGGTATTGCTGATCTTTAAGAATGAGTTTATTTTGTTCTTGTTCTTCATTCATGAGAGCATGGAGAGAAATTGATGATCCTGTTGGGTTTCCCTTTTCATAAACTTGAATGTCCATTCCATGGTTTCCATCTGTTGCTCCTTCATATTTGATTTGGGCACCAACTCCTACCAGCCATGGTTGTCCAAGTAGTATGTCATGACCCTCAAAGCTTCCCTTTTTAACAAAGAAGTGATGATCAAATCTTATCCCTCCTATTTCAATTGGAATGTTTCAACAGGATCCTATAAGGGGTTCTGGTCCACTATTGATTCCTTGTAATGACCAGTTTTGTCCATTGTAGTCTATTGGGATGTTTAATCTTTTCTGAACTTCCTGGGAGATAAGGTTTAATTCAGATCCTGTGTCAATCATAAGTACAACATCCTTGGTTCCATTCTGGCCCCTAGCTTTAGCCACAATTTCTCTTGTATCTATAGCAAATAAAGGATTTGGCCCAAGAGATCCAACCAGATTTACTTGTGCTTGATAGTTTTCTTGTGTTTGTGGATGTGTTTGTGGGGATAGATCTTCATCCAAGTCTCTGTCCATCAAGGTTCATATATGGTCATGGTAGTCATCTTGTTCTGCATCATCATCAGAGTCATAATCAGAGGCCTCAGTTGTGGGAAAACATGGTTTAAAGGTGGCATGATTAACTGTAAGTGGTTCTCAATGTTTGGGATTATAGTTCATGCTTGGGTTTAAGTCCAGCTGCAAATATTTTGGCAGCCCCATGCACTGATCCAAGGAAGGCTCCAAGAGTTATTTCAACTTTTTGATTGAGTACTTTCTTTGCTATTTCCTTATCTTCACAAGCATCTTGAAACTCAGTGGTAAAATGATATGTTGGAGGATTCATTGGGATTTGTTTCTCAGGTAGTGCCATTTCTATGTCTATTGTTTCTTCTGGGGGTGGTCCAGCCTTTTTAAGGGTTGGTTTTTCTGTTATAAGCTCTTTTATTACTGAGGGGGGCAATATTCCTGGAGGGTAACTTGGCTGCAGAACATTTTCAGTGGCTGCTTGTTTTGGTTCTGAGGGTTTTGGCTGATTAACTGGAGTTTTAGCTTGTATCTGGCTGCATGGAGGTATGTCAACATACACTGACCAGTCTGTAACCCACAGATATCTGCATTTTGACCAGGAGAATGTAAACAAGAATACACAAATATCAGTAAATGAACCAACACAACACAAACAATGTATAAGCCTTTCTACAAGCATCCCCTATGTATAAGCCTTCCTACAAGCATCCCAGACAATATATCATTGACTACAGCTAGCCCATATCACATCCTATCCCCCACTGAACACCATACACACCTTGCAGAGAGTGATCAACCATTGAAGCAAACCAACCCAACAAATAACAACAGAAATACAGTCTCCCATCTGCACACTGGGTAAACCAGATTTTGATTTGACAGTCATCAGAGCTCCTAACCCTTCTTCTATAGTGGAAGGAGATCAAGGATGAGCTCCACCACTTGGTTGTGCCATTGGGTGGCTCAATTGCATGAGTGCCCTGGGGTAGCCTGCCATCCTTCCTTGCCAACAACCACATGAGGATTGAGAACTGGCTGCTGCTGATGGAATTTCCACCAATTCAAGACCTTGCAGTGGACCTTGTTCACACTGAGTCATGGAGGTCTCTCTGGAAATATTTTTTTGGTTGTGATGTAGCCAAAAAGATAGTAGTCTCTTCATTGTCAGATCTTGTATCCAAGAATGAAGGGAGACTCCCAGATAGATCTGTTCTTGTCTCTGATTGTCTTGGGCACACTCTTGTTACTATGGGTGACATGGAGGGTGATCACCCAGCTTCTGATGCCTCCCACCCAATGATGAGAGCATCACAAGAAGAAGAGTCCCCTGCAAGATCTGAGCCTACTGTGCCCTCAGCCTCTACTTCTGGCATGGACTCTAGTAGTAGGAAGAGGAAAAAGGATTCTGGGACAGCACACTGGTCTGCTGAGTTCATTCAGGATGTTGATCCACTACTTCCCATACCTAGGGTGGTACAGACAGAGTCTCAGGATTCCACCATGTATGCAATCCTACAATTTGTCCCTCCTGTTTCAGCTGGGCCTTTGGCCAACCCATTGGGTTCACAAGACTGGCAACTTGGAAGCTTCCCTGGAGATCAAGGGGATGATGACCTGACCTTGGCCTGGGCCTGTATAGCTTGCAAGAACAGCCCCTGCCTGACATGAATGGTGGAAATCTGTGGTTCCAAAACTTTACAAGGGATATGGTTTGATGTTTGAGCTTTTTTTGCCTAAAAAAAAAACAAGACTGGGCTCTCAATGTTGATGACCCAGTAACCACCATTGATGGTGTACATTCTTTTAAATAACTGGCTTTGCCTTCAAGCTTTTTAAAAAGAAAATTAACATTGAGCTCTATCAATATTGATAACCCATTGATTGTCCTCTTTTAGTTCTTTAGTAATAGTTAGAAGTTAGCTTTGATCTTGCCAATGCACTTTATGCACCTCTGTAAACCTCAGTCCCCAGTTTGAGATCAAATTAATATCAAAAAAAAAAAAAAGTGCCTGCTCTGAGATCAATTGATATCAAAGGCTTTTGAAACCTCATAGGTATCAAATTTGATGCTGTTTGACATACCTTTTGAAGACCACCTATGTGACTGACCAAGGTGTTGGGTGCATCTTCCTTCAGAATGCAGTGCCTATCTCTCCATGCCCACTGTCTCAATCCCTCTCTCTTGCCTTGATGACTACTATATAAACTGGTGGTCCCACTCTGCAGCTGATCTTCTCCATTCATGCATCAAGATTATTGTTGATGTGAAATACTTGCTTGATCCTAGCTCTGACCACTCACTGCCTCAATTATTGCCTCACAGTGAGTGTCTGACAGGCTGGGGCTGTCTGCCATCATTCCCAATCAGCCTGGGGACCATAATTTTGTATTTTGGCTTGACTTACACAAACCATACTGTCATTTCAATGATTCTTCAGGCCTCCTTGGTGTTGATCCCCCTGGCTCAATGCTTTTCATAGGCTACCAGGGTCAGGCTGAAGCATGGCTTTCCATGGGCCTGCATACTATTGATGAGCTCACTGAACTTTCTGACCCAGGTTTCAAGTCTGGTCCCACCCTACTGTCTCATGCTGATTATCACATGACTATATCATTCTTTGCCTTCATTCTTGCCAAGAACACTGACCTATCATTCATTTGTTATGATACATATGGAATTGGCCTGACTGTGAAGGAACCTGCATTCCAGGATTACTTTAGCATCCTGTTTGTGGTCTATTCTCTCTTCAGTGTGATCCCCCTTGATGACATCTCCACCCTCCCTAGGAAACCTGAATATCCCACTATTGAGATGAGGCTCAAGGACCCCACTCTGATGGACCAGCATATGTCAACCCACTGGGATAAATGGGTTCCTGATGCTCCTGATGCCTGGTGACAAGAGGATTGGCTTGAATCCCATGTCCCAATCATGCTCACATGCAAGTTTGGCCAGGACCAACCTATTGGGAATCTGAATCAAGCTGATATCTGGGAACATGAGAGAGACACTCAAAAATCCAATTCCTCTCTTTTGCTCTTGCAAGTGACCTCTGGTCTGTTTTGTCCATTCATGCTGGATGTATTGCCATCTCAATCCATTTTGTAGTGCACAAATTACTCAACAGTTTGACAACATCCCCATGGAGCAAATTACTGCAGAGAATCAGGATCTGGTGTATGATTCTTGGGATCCTGACATTTGTAACCACATCCCCAACCTTGATGCTCTGCCACTTGTAGATGAAGATGGGAATGAGGTCCAGATCTACAATGAGGATGGTTGGTGGGTCCCTTGCCAATTCACTGTACTTGATGTCAATTGACCCACATGTGGGTATTGCTCAACCTCTCCACATGTGAAGCACTCTTCAATATTGACCCATTGCAGCTAGATGATGGGGAGTGCCCCATCCACCTCTCACTATATCTGCTCTCTGCTCTGTTGGTCATGAAGAATGTGATGAATATTGTCATCCACCTGCCCTCTGAGGTGTGAAGTTCCAGGCATACAATGAGATGGTCCACTGCTTCACTGATTGACATGGTGGAATGAGTGTCCAAAAGGGGGCTGTCACCACAGATGCTGCTGGTTGAGATGCCTGGGATGCTGTCAAGGGACTCCTCCCTCACAAGCACATATCAGAGCAACTCTCCCCTGCCAATTGCCCACAAGACCTTCACCTTGAGCAGGTATACAACCTAGATCTCCATTCATTTCCAGAAGAGCACTGGAATGGCAGGTATGGATGCAGACTATTAGTGTATCCATCTACGGATTCATCTATGGCATCTAGATACATCTATACAAACATTATTCTCCCTCTCACCAAGGGCTGGGAAGTACCCACTATTGTATCCCAGCTCAAGCAGCATGTTTCAATCTACACCTCAGATGTATGTGCTTCTGCCAGTGATCTCCAATATTAAGAACCCCACTGACATCAACTGACAGGCTTACCCTGCATTGTTTGAGTGGGTCACTTACCCAGTCTAGATGATGCTTGAATCTGCCTGGCAGACTGTCCAACTGTCCCAGGCTCCATCACTTCCCTCTGTATATGATTGAGGTCATTTCAGTTTTGGAGCATGCTCTTGCATACACTTATACTGGAAGTGCAAAGCTTCTGAGCACATCATTGATGCAGCCCTTGTTCACATCTCACACTCTTATGGATCATGGATTTCCAATGCTAAGCCCATCCATCATGACCATGAAGAATGATAGGAGCACAAACAAGTCATTTGTCTCAGTCTCATCTGCTGCCTGGCCATGGAATCAAGCAACAAAGATGCCTGTGACATGTGCTGATGGTGCCCAGAGTGTGTACTATTCAAAGAGGCTATATGCTGTGAGGACTGCCTTTCTTATCTCTTTCTGGGTTTCTTGCTCTTCAGGAGTATAATAGTGTTACTCTGCTATCATCTTGCAAATGATAGCCTCCATTGTTCTCATTTTCACTGTTACTCTACTATTGTATTGGAGATGATAGCCTCCTTGTTCTTGTTCTCATGGTTACTCTACTATTGTCTTGGAGATGATAGCCTCCTTGTTCTTGTTTTCATGGTTACTCTACTATTGTCTTGGAGATGATAGCCTCCTTGTTCTTGTTCTCATGGTTACTCTAGGATTGTCTTGGAGACAATAGCCTCTATTATTTTTCTTTTCATGTTTACTCTACTATCATCTTGCAGGTAATATCTCTGTTCTTTCCCTTTTGCTCAGCTGTCATCTTTGAGATGATCACTGCGTTCTGTTACTTCTGGAATTTACTCTGTTATCATCTTTGAGATGGTAGCCTGTATTCTCTCCCTTTGGGCTTTTACTCTGCTACTGTCTTCCAGACAATACTATCATATCATCTATTGTTGGTCCTCTATCTCATGCTTAACTTCCCATAGATGTACATTCCCATTTTCTTGATGATCCATGCCACAGGTGTTCCTGGTGATGACACCTTCAAAGACATCATATTTCCCATTGATTGCAAGGCCACCATTATTTGAAAAATGACCTTAAATGCCTTCATCAATGATGTCATCAACCTCATCAGAGTCAGCATTGCTGAGGACCCTGAGATTCAGGCTCTCATCCACAAACTCACTGTCAGGGATAAGGATCTTGGTGCTTGGGTCTCACAACCCTCCCCTCTTGACTCTGGTGTCAGTACTCATGCTGCTCTCATCCATCTCCCCCCTCTTGATCACACTTCCTTGCTCCTCTCCCTCCCCAGTCCCAAGGGTAAAGATATTACTGTGACTGAATTGGCCATTTAACTTGATGATCTTGCTGGCCCTGGTCATGAGCATAGATGGATCATTGCACCCTTTGATCCTAAGGGTACTGCCCATCCTGTCTTTATGATTGCCTTTGAGTGCCTGGCCCTTCTCTCTCTGAGCCCATCCAAGGATGAAAAGGCCTGTCCTGTCTGTATCCTTGCAAAGGCTATTCTCAAGTTTTGTATTTGCCATATTCCAGCCACTCCTATCTCAGCTGGGTGTGGTGCTCCCATTAGGCAGCCTGTCTGGGATTCCTCAATTCCAAACATGTGGTTCCTTCCCACACACTCACCTTAGATTAGCACTTCATTGTTGCCTCCCAGCATGGACAGGATGCTGCTGAATGCAACCATGTTGATGCTCCTTGGGATGCAAAAGACACTGTCTTTCAGGATCTTTCCCCCCTCCTCACCTGCTTGACTCTTCACAAGGAATGGCATATCCCTTCATGCTCCTCTGGGTATGTCTTAGCAACATATGAATGGGTCAACTCTAATTTCAACTTAAACAACAATGTCCATTGGTTTGCTCTCATCATTTGCATCATTCTATTGAAATGTGCACCCTGCCATGCCATTCCTCCAGACCCACCTGTCATTGTTTGACCCATGGGATAGGCAGATCTGTCCAGGTTCCAAGGATATTGCCATTATCCAAAAGGCAAATTCTAAAGGTTATCATGACCAAGGTGTCCTCATCATGTGGACCATCCTCATTGTTGCACTCTCAGAGAAGGACAGCCCTATCTGTGCCCACTTTGCCAAGAATCAAGGTCTTGGGCTTGATTGGACAAAGAAGAATGGTTCCAAAGGTGTGTCCCTGGTATGCTGGTCTTCATGGGATTGGCATGGGGGACTGGGCTTCAGTCCCTGTTGGGAGGACTACCAGGTACTCATTGGGGAATGAGGTCACAGAAAGACACTCTGGCCCTGCAATGTGCCTTTTGTTCTGTGCTTATGGCAGATACATGCTATGGCCCCTATGATGCTGTGGCACTGCTCCTTGGACATGGTGTAGAAGAGAAAATGTTCAAGCCTCAAAAACCCCTTGATTCAAGCCCCTCAAGAAATCTGTGTCTTGCCAGCATTGAACTCTAGAAAAGAGGAATGACCACTTGCACTAAGAAAAGGAGTCTGCATTTTGGCGCATGACTTAAGGGCAGGTGACTTAGTAAGAGGTTATTAAGAAGGGCAATGAGCAAGATATTAGAATGGATGACTAAGATGATTAGTGAGCATGACTAAGGGATGATAAAGACAGTTAGTAAGGAGATTAGTAATCAGATGAGTCATGCAGGGGGTTCAGAAAGGTATAAAGAGAGGGGGGATTTAGTGTAGAGGAGAATCCAAGAAAGGTGCCCCCTGAGGATCACAGTACCCTAGTGTCCAAGTACCCATTAGTAGAGAGAATAATAGTACCTCAAACAAGGAGAAGAGTATAAAAGGGATAAAAGAGAATAAGAGAATTAGAGTGTGTCAGTCTTGCTTAGTTGTGTGAAGTATAGTGGATAGTTGTAGAACCCTCAGAGTAGGAGTTGCTAGACATCCATTCTTGAGGTCATGTGTTCAAATCTTGAGCCTTGCTGTTGTGTCTTGAAGTCTGGTGTTCAAATCTTGGTGTCTTGCAATCTGCATTTTGGAGTATCTGAAGGTCCTGTGTTCAAATCTTGTGCTGAACATCTGTCTTGGAGTGTTGTGTTCAAGGTCTGCAGTCAAACCAACAACAAAACTAATATGAAATAAGAGTTGAGCAATGCATAACCCATCAAAACTGATCTGTCCTCATCTAAAACAGTCTAAACAAACATCTTATAACATTTCAACTGATCAAACACATAAAGTCCATTAGGTCTCTTCTACAATGGTAATGCAGTCATGTTGGCTGCATCCCAAGGTCTTAATGTCCAAAACATTGCATTCTCATCTGCTCCCCTTTGCTCAATGACCAAGATCCCCAAAAATAACCAGCATTCCAAGGCCCATGCTGCCCTACCTGTAGATGATGATGACAATGATGACAATGCTGATGAGTTCATTCATTCTTCCAAATGGATTTGCCTTTGAGGCCAGTTTCACAGCTCATGTATTCCACATCCTTTTACCTTGTCCATATCCTTATACCTTGTTTGTATCCTTACACCTTGTTCACATCCTTATACCTTGTTCATACCCTGTCACATTCTTTCCTCTTGTTTATCCATCTCTCATCAATATCCCATGTCCATATCCATTTCCTTCCTACCCTCTGTATCCATACCAGCTTTATTCCCCTTCTGTATATACCCACTCTATAATGTTTCTTCTCAATACAAGTCTCCTTTAATTTATCAGCATCCATTGACATTGCCCACTTGGGGTTGTGTCACAAGTCATACTTGTAACCTCATCACATGACCTCACCACCATGTACACCCCACATATCATACCATACATCATACCACATCCTCACCTCCCTTTAGTAATCCCCTCTTGATCTTTGATATAAGTAGATACATTTGTACTCTTGCTCCTTAGAAAGATTGAGAATAGCTGTTACTTAATTGATTCTTCTCTCCTCCCAATCCTTCTCATCTTGTATCAAGGCACCTTGAGGATTGAGTCCTTCCACCCCCCATGTACTTGTCTTCCATGACATTATGTAACCCTCATGCCACAACTCCACTCATCAATTATATTAAGGGGCTTGCACCATATTTGCCTGATTACATAATTCCTCCTGCGACTACATACAACCCTTAACAAGTCAAGTGTTCATATGGTTGCCAAAGTCAGGTTCAGGTCAGGTTTTGCCCCATTTGGGCAAAACCTGAACTTAACCAAAACCTGAATCTCCTCAATTGGCAAAACCTGAACCTAACCTGAAGAAAACCTATCTTAGGTTAGGTTCAGGTTTAACCCAGGTTCAAACCTGAAATCATGAGCCCCTTCAGACATGAGAAATATCTGAGCTGAACACTGATTTTAACCATAATCCAATGAGTCATCAATTCTGGCAAGTTCCAGAGTTATGTAAGCAGGTTCCTTGGTGGAGAAATAGGTTATTTTGAACTGAAGTTAAACCTAAAACCTCATGCAAAGTTTATATTGACTATACATAGTCTATGCATGAGGTTTTATGTTTAACTTCAGTTCAAAGTTCTCCACTAAGGAACCTGCTTACATAGCTCTGGAACTTGCCAGAATTGATGACTCATTCTGGATTATGGTTAAAATCAGTGTTCAGCTCAGATATTTCTCATGTCTGAAGGGGCTCATGATTTCAGGTTTGAACCTGGGTTAAACCTGAACCTGACCTGACCCCGAAAACATGGGGGCCCAAAACCTGAAATCACCCATGAGGGCAAAACCTGAACCTGACCACAGGTCAGGTTCAGGTTCAAACTTAGGTTTCCAGGGTTTGTAACCTGACTTCAGCAACCATAGCTACCATATATGCTAATATTACATAATCATTTCATTTTAAATATTACATATATTACATAATATTAATTAGCTAATTATTTTCCATATTTGGAAAGTCTTACCTAAGCTTCCATACATAGCTATATTACCTAATCTATTATATAAGCAAAACAGGCTTGTCAACCATATCTCCTACCTGTGTTATGAGTTGTACTTGTGACCTCATGGCCTTGCCACATAAGCACCACACATCCAGCCACCTTCCTTAATAATCCCCTTACCAATCCTCCCTTGATCTTAGTATATAAGTAGCTACTGCTCATACTCTAGCTCCTTAGAAGATTGAGAATATATGTCTCTGTGATTGTCTCTTCTCACCAATCCTCCTCTCTCAAGTCTCCCTGAGAATTCAGTTCCTCTACTTCATTTCTCCACATTCTCATCTTCTGCAACATTACATAATCCTTGCTTCACAAGCCTCCTCATCAATCATATTAAGGGACTCCTGTTCATCCTCAGCCTGATTACATAATCACCTCCCTGAGCCACAAACAACCCTTAACACTATGATAGGTATCATATATCAGGCAATATTTGATACCTAGGTCTAGCAACAATGGGGTGCCATGGGGGTGCCAATTGGTATTCAATACCAGAAAATGAGTGTAAATGGGGCACCATTGTGGCCCCAAAATAAGCCCTTGATGCTCTTTCATATTTTCCACATCACTTGGGGCCCAAATGGGGCCCCACTACATGACCTTTCAAAACTTGTTTTCTGAACATAGTATATTGCAGTATACTGGCCAAAACCTTCATTTTTAGTGTCTAATGTGAATGGTACATTATGTCAAGTGTGAAGGGGTTAATCCTCATGTCCAAGAACAAGATCAAGAGAGGTTAAGAATGTGAGATCTTCTAGCTCAGGTTACTCCTCTAACTCACAATTTTCATCATCATCATCAGAACTTGCTGGCGAGATCCCCCTCTTCCCCTTCCCCAGGGGATAAATCCTTCTCTGCTTGTATTCTCCCTTGCCAGCAGACCCATGCCCTCCTTAAAGGAGGTGGCCTGTCTGGAATGCTCCCCAATCCAGCTGCCCATCACTACCAGCAAGCCCAGTAGTATAATGTTGCCAGGTATCAACAAGGTCATGCAACCAGTGTAGCTCTATCAAGGCAAAAAACTTAACATCTTCATCTGTTAAAATCCCAGCAGCTGTTAGTTTACAATAATTAGTCAAGTCAGAAGGACCACACACCATGGCAGAGATCAACAGTGCACTGGGTAGCAGTACATTGCATTGAAAACCAAGACCTTAGGTTGGAGAGTTCTGCCTTACAGCATCTAAGCTCCTCATGGCAGTTCACCAGCTCCTGAGTATGCTGGATGCCACTATGAACTTCCTTGTCTGCAAGCCATGCAAGTACCTTCCCATGTGGAAAATTTGCCATATCCTCATGATGGGGCACTTGCCAAATATCTTCATCTACATCAAGCTTGTACACTGATGATGAAATTTCTGGAGGGATATATGCATCCCTTGCAACATTCCCTTTCCCTCTCAGCTTCATCATCTGCTTTCAGATATCTTCATAGTGTTTAAGTGTTGCTTGAATCCTAGAGACACAACCTTTCATTGCCTTTTCCACATATGCCTTAGTCTTGTGGTCCAGCTGGTGACTTGTGTCTGCACACTCTAGCCCCACATGCTCAAATTTACATGCTCTAAGCTTCATCAGGATCTGGTCCCTCACAACCCTGATATTCAGCTGGAGGTTTATCCACTTGTTGGTGTTTAACTGCTCCAACTCCTTGTGGGAATTTTGATCAGAAAGATGAAGCTCTTCTGTCTTTTTTGCAATATTACTCTCAAGGTGCTGCACACTAGCCCTTATCTCAGTAATCTTCAACTGCAGCTCATCCTCCAATGCAACTATTCCAGTATCTATCACAAGGCTTTCAAGCTCATCAGTAAGCTCCTTTAGATGTACCCTGGGTGAGTCTGCAGATTGGGACATAGACAGAATGTGTTCTATTGCATGAAATCCCTTTGAAAAGTGCACTGCTCCTTGAACTGGCCCAAGAGATAGTCAATTGAGTCTTCACCAAGTTTTTCCTCAGCCGTGGCCTCATGTCCCATGGTGTGCAACACACAATCATGAAGCCACTTCCCTGCAGCCTCCTGTTTGAGCTCATCTATATGCTCCACTTGGAGATCAATTATGAACAGGCATCAGTGATACTAAGAATACCAATCATCAGTATATCGTGTTAATGCTGGCTTAGCAAGTGAGTGTACATGCCCCAGTGACCCACAGACTGGGAATAAGTCACCTGAGCTCACTCCAGAATCTCTCACAACCTTCACTGTCAGACAGCCCCCATTTTTCTGACTTCCTGGGGTGGTACCAAAGCTGGCAAGTCCATTGGTGGCCATATGCATGGAAAATGGATACACCAAACTCAATGCATCCTGTCATTCAGGCATGATGTTCCACTTGAGGAAACTACAATGGATTTGACAGGTATGTCATACAGCAGCCCAACTGTCCAATTGCTAGGTAGATCCCTGACAAGGGCAAAGATGAGGGCAAAGGCATAGAACTGTTTCTCACCTGCAGTATGCATATTGGCAACATAGATTGGAATATCATGCCAAAAAAGCATAGCCATCAGCCCAGTGTCATCAAAACATTAAGTAGGGGCCTTAATGTGATCACTGTCCACTGCAATGAATGAGTCACCACACATATCAAGAACAGAATTTGGTACATTCATTCCCAGTTCAACAGCATCATCATCACCTGGTTCACCTCTGTCATCCTCTACCAGCTCATTGGCCTTTCACTTCCTGCCTGCTCCAGCTGTGGCCCTCCTTGTTGGTCAGATCTCATTGATCCTAGCAGCCATTGTATCAACCTCTGCCTGCAGGAGCTCCACCATCCTTGGAGAGTAAATCTCTGCATCCCTGCTGCCCATCTGACCCTCAAACCTTTCTTTCAGTCCTTGTCATGATTGCATTTGAGTTGAAAATTTGCACCTATGCAGATGATGACACTGGGTTGGAGATTGGTTGCATGGCTCCTTCCAAAACAAAGGGCACAGCAAGATTGCAAATATGGGCTTGGACACTCTGAGGCATCATCAACTTTGGTAGGTCCAGTGGAATGATGGGCATTTGCATATACTTGAGCCAGCATTGGGGTTTTGTTTGTCAAGCAGAGGCACAAGAGGGGAGGAACATCCTGGGACCATGTGAACAGTGGAGTTCAATGATTCACAGAAGAAGTTGGTAATTTTGGTCATTTCTGCCTTCACCAGTTGAACAAGAACTTGGTAATGAGCAAGAGCATTGGGAAATCATTGATGAAGGGAATCCCCAGTGGCAAATTCATGGCTGTGAACCTTGACATATTTCATAAGGCCTGCTGCCCACACTTGTTCATTAGGTGCCATATTTACAAACAGATCTGACACACACTCAAGCATATCCAAGCTCACAGCTAAAGTTGGAGCCAATGGAGAGCAAGGGAAGAATCCCCAATGAACAAGCTGGATTCCCACAGGGTGATGAGAGCAAATAACCAACTCAATATCCTCCAGATACTCCATATGGACACAGACAGTCATCAGTCATCAAATCAACCCAGGCCCCAGCACTCTGCTCTCTTTGGAGACTCATAAATGGACAAATGAGAGATGGGAGGGCATTGTTACCCCACTGGTGAGCCTGTGCATGCTTCCATCATGTGTGACAGGAGAGCTTGTTTGGCTCAAGATGGATGGGGGCTAGGGCCAACTACAATCCAAACATATACAATTGCTCATATTGAGTCATACTGTGTAACTTGAGACCACTCTGATGGCCCTGATTTCCATGTAAGGGTGCAGATAAGGTTGATTGTGTATGGAAATGTTGATAGAGAAGTGATCTACCTTCCTACATTCACCCACCATCTGCCCAAATAAACCCTCATCATTGTCAAACCCCCTCTATATAAAAATTTGAATGAAAATTTTATGAAAAACACTCAGATAAATGAAAACACCATAAAAGGAAAAGGGGGGGATGTGAAATTGCAAATTTGATCATGTGCCAGAAGTCAAACAACTGGATATAAAAGTCATTAAAAACACAGATCAAACACCTCCATCCATAGTCCAAAAAACCACTCTACTTCAACCTTGAAAGCTATGAGCTCAATCAGTATATGAAAACCACAATCATTAAGAATGCTCATTAACCATACAGGAACCTAGGCGAAATCAAAAGCTCAAGCAATAATTAAAATTTGACTGCTGATGAAAATCTCTTTCATGTCAAGACTTTGCAACAATGCTGGAGACTGAAATTGGCTTAAAGGTATTTGCAACTACCCACAAATCACCCTTTCTATCACTATGAGTAGGGGAATTTGGCATATTTTATCCTGACACCAAAAACAACAACAAACATTTCTATTTTGCCCACCTGAATCAAGTCTGAATCTGAGATTTCAGTTCAGATGGCCACCTCCTCATTTGAATCACCCAAATTATTGTAGTAACTGGAGACATGGAGGATGAAGAGTGCCCTTACCTGTATTTCACCCACACAATTCCTACCATTGTATAATTGTTTATGGAATAAAACTCCACCTCCCCCAGCATTCTGATGACATTGACATAAAAAGGAGGCAATAGAAAAATATGAAAACAAGCAACCCTGCTGATCAATGAAGGGATCCAATATAGAAGAAGGGTTGGGAGCTCCAATGACTGTCAAATCAAAATCTGGTTCAGCCAGTGTGTAGATGGGAGACTGTGTTTCTGTTTTATTCAAATGGGTTGGTTCACTTCAATGGTTGATCACTCTCTGCAAGATGTGTATGTGTTTATTGGAGAATGGAATGTGATATGGACTAGCTATAGTCAATGATATATTGTAGATGCTTATAGGAAGGCTTATATGTGGAGGATGCTTGTAGAAAGGCTTATACATGCTTGTGTTGTGTTCATTTGTTTACTGATATTTGTGTGTCCTTGTTTACATCCTCCTGGTCAAAATGTGGATATCTGTGGGTTATAGAAGGTCAGTGCTTGGTTAGTTTTGTTAGTATGCTTCTATCTTCTTTCCTGACTTGTATTTCATTATGTTTACTTTTTCCTTGGATGTCCAGCAACTCTAACCTTAGGTTCTGCAACTATCCTTGGCTTTAGTATTTCACATAGATGGCTTCCTGTAGCTTGGTCTCAACAACCCTGAAGATAACTTAGCTCCAGATGGCTTTAGATAGACTGTTCTTTAGATTATAAGCAGAATGGTTGACAGTAGTAGACAGTGGTTGATTTCCAAAGTGAGGAGATGGGGGGGGTACAAGAAAATCTGCTAGCTTATATACCTTTCTGAAGGTGGCTGTGCATGGAGCAAGAACATAAGAGTAATAAAGCTATGAGATCATAGTGGAGTAGAACAAAAGAGAAATAACAAAATGATGTCATAATGCAGTCATAGCTGAGTCATCCATAGAGTGTGATGTCATAGTGATATCATAGTTATGTCATTCATAAAGAGAACAAAAGGATTCATAAAGGGAATGATGTCACTCATTCGCTGAGCTTGTGGAGTAGTTGGAGCATGATGTCACTGGTCTTGTGATGTGTCTTGGAGCTCATGGGAAGTGAAATTAAGGGACATCTCTGGGTTTTGGAGATTAATCTGAGCCTAGTCCAGTGGTTAAGGTGTTTTTGTTACTGGTTAATAATAGGAACAAGTGCATGGGGTGGGATTCAATGCAGAGAGAGCAGTTTGTATCCATAATGGGCTCAGTACCATTTGATGCAGACTTTTAATAGCTTTCTGGGTGTAGCAGTTCTGAGCAGATTGGATGCAAACTGACAGAGGAATTCATTTTTTACTGACAGGTGCTGATTCTGATAGTAATATCATTCTGTAGAGTGCATTTTTGATCTGGTCTCCACATGCTCAGTACCATTTGATGTAGAATTTTAATGTCTTTCTAGGTGTGGTGGTTTAGAGAGGATTGGATGCGAACTGATGAAGAAATTCATTTTTTACTGGAAATTCTGGATTTTGGTAGTAAAATTGGCCTGGAGAGTGCAGTTTTGGTCCATTCAACTTGTGTTTGGTACCATTTGAAAGGCATGAATTGTAGTTTCCAAGTGTCACATGGGTGTATGTTTCTGATCAAAACTGATGGAGTTACAGAACAAATTCAGTTTCCACACATAGCCATAATTAATTTTGTAATTGGTCATGTGATTGTCCAAAGGCTGGAAGTGGTGTGATTTTGCATTTTCTGATACTGGATGTTTTTATCTTCCACACTGAACTCATGGGAAGCCTACGCAAAATCAAAAATTGACACATGATTGCAGACCTACAGATGCAAAAATGACATAAAAACAAATCAAACCACTATTCCCAAGGCACAAATCAAAAGTGTTCACCATGCCATTGCAACTTCACATGATCATTTACTGGCAGTTCAACTATCCCTATCCTGAACCATTCACCCACCTTGAATCTCATACAATTATCCATTATTTCCCAAACCCCCCAGTCACATTCAATGGCATTATAAAGGCCAAAAGAGTTGGCTGGACCATGTATGAGTTTGGGGAACCATTATACAATCAACCCTCATTATGTCACAACCTCAAAATTGAATTTGTCCTTCTTCTCTGCATTCCAGAGAACATATCTGTGCCTCATCAAACCTTCTCCACAGATTCTCGTGACCTCTGCCTGAACAATGTTATCCAAAGTGGGTATTCACTTAATAATCCAGGACTTATACAAAGAAAAAACTATTGAAAACATGGATATTAAAGATCCATACCCAACAATAAGTGACTTCTATCACCAAATTCAAAGTATAAACTTGCAGGAGATCTTGCTTTGGTTTGAAGGATGGAAATGGTAGTACTAAACAAGGAAAGGTGATTCAGGCTCAGTTGTATAAGCCAGGGGAAGACAAAAAGACATTGCAAGGGGCTGCAATTAAAAGTGTTCACCATCTGGGAAGATAAAAACATCCAGTATCAGAAAATGCAAATTTCTATTGATCCCAGCCTATGGAATGATCATGTGACCTATTATGAAATTAATTATGGCTATGCATGAAAACAGAATTCATTTGATTACTCCATCAGTTTTGATCAGAAATGCTCACCCATATAGTGCTTGGAAAGCTACAATTCACCAGTTTCCAATGCTACCAAGCATGCCAAGAACAGATCAACACTGCACTCTCCAGAATGATTTTGCTATCAAAATCTAAATCTTCCAGTATTTAATGAATTCCTCCATGAATTTGCATCCAATCTGCTCAGAACCAGAATGTCTAGAAAGCTGTTAAAAATCCACATTGAAGGATACTGAGCATGCCAAGAACATACCAAAACTGCACTCTACAGATCAATATTACTGTGAAAATCAACACCTCCTAGTAATTTATGAATTTCTCCATCAATTCATGTCTGATCTGCACAGAATCACTGCATCCAGAAAGCTATCAAAAAATCCACATCAAATGATACCAAGAACACATATAATGGATATAAACTGCAGTATCCATATCAAATCCAACCCCATGCACATTGTTTCCATTATTAACCAGTGATATAAACATCTTAACCACTGGACTACAGACAAATTAATCTCCAAGAACTCAGAAATATCCTTTGATTTCATCTCCCATTGCCAGAAATGACTCCCAGAGCTTCACAGATACCAAGATAACAGCCTCCTTGACAACCCTATTGTTCTGTTTATGAGTGACTTACCTTCCTTGCAACCCTATTGTTCTCACATATGACTCACGTATGAGTGAGTCATTTATCTCCAAACACAGCCACCTTGGAAAGGTATAAAAGCTGGTATATTTTCCTGTATCCCCCCATCTCCTCACTACTAGGAATACACTACCATCTACAAATCTGCTTGCATCTGAAGAAAGTACTGATCTAAAAGTGATCTGGAGCTAATTCATATACAAGATTGTTAAGACTAAGTCACTAGAAGCCCTCTACACAAAATACTAAGCCAAGGATAGTTGCAGGACCTAAGGTTAGAGTTGCTGGACATCCAAGGAAAAGTAAGCAATAACAAAGTCAAGTCAGGAAGAAGAAAGAAACATGTTACCACACTGAATCAAGCAGATACTGGTCTAGAACTCTCTTGAAATCTGCATTTTGACCAGGAGGACACAAATAGGTACACACAAATAGCAGTAAATAATCCAACACAATATGTATAAGCCTTTCACAAGCATCTCATGATATATCATTGACTATAGCTTGTCCATATCACAATATTATCCTTGCTAAATACCATACACATCTTGTTAGAGAGTGATGGTTGCCCATTGAATAACAACACAAATACAGTCTCCCATCTACACACTGGCTGAACCAGAGTTTGATTTGACAGTCATCAGAGCTCCTAACCCTTCTTCTATAGCAGAAACCTATCCTTAGCAAGAGTCAGTGATTAGTGGACATACCTGTGGACTGAACCACTTACCTTCTGTTTTGGCATGCTGGTCAGTCTCAAAACTACAACAGAGGATCCAAATGATGCAGGGACAGTTCTCTAGATCAACACTGTCAATCATGATATCATTGATATTATAACATCCAATCATTGGGGATGCATTGCAGGGAGTCTGCAGTAGGTAGAGCTGTGCCTTTTGAGGGATCTCAAATCAAGCATGAATAAAGCCTGAGAACAAATAAACCTACCTGGGGATGCCACCAGATGCAATAAATGCACATTTTGAGGCAACAACAGAAGGCAATGAGATGAGCTAACCCACACAGCCAGAGAAGACTGAGAGATTGGTTCCACAAGCATGCATGAAAGTTTTCAGAAGTACCAAGGATTCTGTTGATGAACACATATTGCTTCCTGGAGAAAAATGAGAATGAGAGGATGGGTGGCTTGATGAGAAGTACCTGGTCACATTGGAGGACATGATTGGCCAAGGCTAACACCTGGCAACCACATCCCTGCTATGATAGATGAAACAAGGTGTCTAAATAAGAATAGAGGATATCAGTGAACAAGGTACTTAGAAGGCAAAGGTATACTCACTGGAGGCCTATGAATGGGTAATTCCAGTACAGAGTGTCAAATTTTTGACAGCTGGAATTTCCAAATGCCTCTCCATGTCAGCAGAGACTTGCATTGTGGCTTTGCCTGTGTTTGTGTGCCTTCTCAATGGACTTCTTTCTCAGAATCCACAAATTCACCTGCTGCAGAGATGTACATCTAGGTTTGTGACCATTTCAGACTGTTATTTTAACTACTCATCTCTTGCCCCAAAGAAACAAGCACTGTGCCTACTGAGATCTGTTCATTAAAATATCTTTTTGTCCCATGGTGGCAAAGGACATGCTCAGCAGCCAACTCTGTGTTGTGCACCTTCTAGACCTGTTTATCATACCCTCTTTTCAATGCATGGTGGTGAAGGACATGTCTAGCAGCCAAGTCTGTGTTGTATGCCTTCCAGGCATGTTCCTTTGTCACTAAACTCAGTACTCCTATAATCACCAAATCCCTTGTCTGCTTGCAGCACAATGAACATGACCATGAAGTGATTGATTCACAAACAAAGTTCTACTTCATTGCCATCATCCTCACAGCTCTCTGTCAATCCCTCCATATCCATGGCAGTGAATACTCATCCCAGGTGCCCTCATTCCAAATTCCCAAATGCTGAAGTCATGGGTGAAGTGCCCAGTGGGGTCACCAGTCTCTCAAGCAGGAAGCAGTCCACTGCCAAACCATCAACTCAGTCAACATATATCAAATCATATCCTCTGAATCTTGACTTCAAGCTGGACATGGGACCATTTCGTGATATATGCTTGTCCTTCCTAACTAAGGCAGAGCTCACTGCCATGACAGAATGTCCAGATTGTGAGGATCTCTTTATCAACTCAGGTTTCACGGTCCTGAATGGGTTGGACAACCTGCTGGGTTTAGGCTCTAGAGTACTGTCCCCCAAAATACCATTAATGTCCACTCTGTGAGTCATAGGAGCTTCAGTCAGCTTGGTCATGTCTTGGTGGCTGTCCTTGCAACCTTTCCAGATCCCAACCATGGGGGAGCTCGAACGCTCTCCCATTATTGGGTCTGGCCTCAGGCTCACAGTAAACTCAGTCCTAGTATTTTCAGTATGACATAATGGCAGTGATTCCCTTGCGATAGCCTCTAATATTCAAAGCATGTCCCATGGGGTCAGACTGACTTGCAGTCATAGATATCCAATACCATTCCATTCTGTCCATTATAGAAGAAAGATTGGGAGCTCTGATGACTGTCAAATCAAACTCTGGTTCAGCCAGTGTGTAGATGGGAGACTGTATTTCTGTTTTTATTCAATGGGCTGGTTTGCTCTGATGGTTGATCACTCTCTAACAAATTGTGTATGGAATTCAGTGATGGTAAGGTGATGGTATGGACTAGCTATAGTCAATGATATATCATGGGATGCTTGTGAAAAGGCTTATACATGTTGTATTGAACTGTTTACTGCTATTTGTGTGTACCTATTTGTGTCCTCCTGGTCAAAATGCAGATTCTAAAGAGGGTTCTGGACTAGTTTAAGCTTGATTCAGTGTGTTAATGTATTTCTTTCTTCTTCTGACTTGACTTTGTTATTACTCACCTTCCCTTGGATGTCCAGCAACTCTACCCTTAGGTCCTGCAACTATCCTTGGCTTAGTATTTTGCATAGAGGGCTTCCAGTGACTTAGTCTTAACAACCTTGTATATGACTTAGCTCCAGATGGCTTTCAGATCAGTACTCTCTTCAGATGCAAGCAGATTTTGTAGACAGTAGTATATTCCAGTAGTGAGAAGATGGGGGGATACAGGAAAATCTACCAGCTTTTATACCTTTCTGAAGGTGGCTGTGTTTAAAGAATATGACTCACTCCTAGGTGAGTCATATGTGAGAACAATAGGGTTGTCAAGGAGGGTGAGTCATTCATAAGGTGGTTGCATGATAGGTGAGTCATTCATAAAGTGGTTGCAAGGAAGGTGAGTCATTCATAAACAGAACAAAAGGGTTGCTAAGAAGGTGTTATCTTTCATAAAGTGGTTGCAAGGAAGGTGAGTCATTCATAAACAGAACAAAAGGGTTGCTAAGAAGGTGTTATCTTTCATAAAGTGGTTGCAAGGAAGGTGAGTCATTCATAAACAGAACAAAAGGGTTGCTAAGGAGGTGTTATCTTTCTTATCTGTGAGGTTCTAGAAGTTATATGTGGCAATGGGAGATGAAATCAAAGGATATTTCCAAGTTCTTGGAGATTAATTTGTTTGTAGTCCAGTGGTTAAGATGTTTTTGTTGCTGGTTGATAATGGGGACAAGTGCATGGGATGGGATTCGATGCAGAAACACCAGTTTGCATCTGTAATAGATGTTCTTAATATCATTCAATGCCGATTTTTAACAGCTTTCTGGGTGCAGTGGTTCCGAGCAGATCCGGTGCAAACTGACAGAGAAATTCGTTTTTTACTGATGGGTGTTGATTCTGGTAGTAATATCATTCTGCAGAGTTCAGTTTTGATCTGTTCTTCATGTGCTCAATACTGTTGGATGCGGATTTTCTATATCCTTCCAGGCGCGGTTGTTCTGAGAGGATTGGATGTGAACTGACAGAGGAATTCGTTGTTTACTGGAAATTCCGGGTTTTGACAGTAAAATTGGCCTGGAGAGTGCATTTTTGGTCCGTTCGACTTGTGTTTGGTACCATTCGAAAGGTGTGAATCGTGGCCTCCTGAGAGTTATATGGGCGTACCTCTCCAATCAAAACTGATGGAGTAATTGAACAAACTCTGCTTTCATGTATAGCCGTAATTAATTTTGTAATAGGTCACATGATCATTCCAATGGCTGGGATCAATGGATATTCGCATTTTCTGATACTGGATGTTTTTATCTTCCACACTGTGGATGAGGACTCCTTCTCGGTCTTGTGTGTGGCTCAAACTTCCCAATAACAAATGGTCGGGATAACTGTTGAGCGTTGCTCCACGTCCCATTTCGTGACTCCTTAGAAGATGTATTGGCAACGAGTATTTGTGATGTCCCCATGGCAAGTCATGGTGGTTGAGATTTATGCTCAATGGACCAGCTTTGAGTCACCTGTCCGGACCAGTGGATGACCTCATCGTTTGTTCTATATTCCCGGTAAGCTGTGAGCTTTGTCCAGTCATTGGCATCAATATCAGATGTGCCACCAATGGGGAGCTCAAGCTCATGCTTGTTGAGGACATTGATAAGCTCTTGTGGGGTAAGTTCATCAGATCCAGGCAGGGAGGCGTCAAATTCCTCATGCGCTCGGCACTCAGCACAGTACTCAATGACAGTCTTGACATTTTCTTTGTTATTTTCCTCAGTGGCAGGTATGTTGACACCCCCAGATTTGAGCTCAATAGTAACCATTCCATCGAAATGGCTCTTAGGGTTGGGAAGTGTAATCCTTTTTTCCAGGGTCATCTTGTAGGACCTGGTGATGCAGTAGGCATCCAAGAATTGTCAATGGAGAGTAACTGAACCAAGACATGTCCCAATGAATTTAAGGTAGCTTCCCAGGGGGTTTTGTCTAAATCCTACTGTCACCTTAAGCTGTGCCACAATGAACTGATTAGATAATACATTGATTAGAAGACCTTCATGAGGCTCTTTCATTTCGATTGCTGTGAGTCTTGTCCCACTGTCGCTAGCCTTGCTGTTTTAGGATGTCTGCGCTAGGGTCTGGACCCCTTGATTTTGGCAAGTGAATGATACTAGGGACCAGGAGGGGGCTCACAGACGAAACTTCATATTGGGGCCCACACCTACACCCAGATTACAGGTCCCTGTATACTGGCAGGTACACAGCTGTGGATCTTGTGATTCATCCTTAGTCTCGCTGTTCTCAACACCCCTTCTGGGCCTGTATTTCCATTTGGGTCTTATCTTAGATGTGCAAAGGGAACCCTCAATTCTTGTACTTTGAGCATTCAGGCAGTCCGTGAACCAGGGACTACACTCATGGAGCATTTTTGTCTGTGAGAATGGTGGCATCACATCATTGCTCGGGTTTCCTTATGGAGGATAGTCTTGCAATGAGAGTTCATGTTTTCTGATGACAGTAGTGCTTGTAATTACAATCCATCCCTCATATGCAGGATTTTCAACACTGCTTAATGGCTGGAACAATACTTGAAGATGTGAATCTGCAGGCTTTGCGTCACATTTATCGTCCTTAGCCCCAAATTCAAGGTTGGATTCCTGATTAAAACTTGTTAGGTCCCTCTTCCATTCAGTTTCGATAGGGCACCCCACTCAGGTGGAATTTACAGGAGACTCAAGTTTAACAGCTTGGTTGTCGCACAACACGCTGTACTGTGGATATATGAAGCATGGTACTTTACCATGCTTAATTCATGTATCCAGACAGTAACTTGGTGTGGCGGTAACAGTGGTAATCCTGAGTGGGATTGTGATTCAATGTCAAAAATTGATCAGAATGCAACAACTGCAGGATTTGAACCCAGGTGTCCTTGAAGCATGACTAGCTCCAGAGTGCATCAGCAGTCTAGGCTATGGCATATTGCTTGTTTTATCAGGTCTGGACCTCCCTATATACCTCTGGCGGTTTCAACTGTGACAATCACCCCCTGGCGGAATAACAGTTTCTCTATTTTCTTTTTCATGCTTCAGTAGTACAGTTCTGAAGTAGTTCTTAACATGGAAGTAGATTCAAGGTTATCAAGTACAAGAGATCTAGTTGTCATCACTTCCATCAGCAAGTCCTTCAACATCCAACTGATCTGTTTCATTCGCAGTCACAGTCGCCGGACTTGCCCATAATTTAGCAAATTTGTTTGCCTGGTTGTGGTGGATGGATGCCTGCTTCTTGGCATATGCACATACACCATCCCGAAGGTTATTGAATATGAGACTACTCCATAATGATGTCTGCTTGTCCCACCAATCCACCTGGTACTCACAAAATGCAAGAACATGCTGCATTTCCTCTTTCAAGAGCTGGACCTCTTCTGTCCATTGCTGCATCTGTGCATGCAATCTAGCCCATTCTACTTGTAAAGCTATGAAGCATTAGTGTGCTTCTGGGGTAAACAAATAGATCTGATGATACCTTCATGCAGATCCATGGAATCCGAATCTGCTGCACCCATGACAGGATTCTATGACCCTCACCAAGACCATGCATTCCTGCGGGATGTTGGAGGGATAAATCCCTACACCATAGAAACACCATCCAAGGCCAATTTTCCCACCAAACAAATGAATTGATTGTCCATCCATTTCTTAATTTTCACACCCTTCATTCATTGGAGAAGCAATCCAAATTCTACACGTCCGAAACCCACCATTCCACATCATTCCTTTGCCTTAAGGGCGAAGAATTGTGATTATGTAATGACATGGACCGTGCCTGGCCTTTGTTCTGGACCCACAGACCCATCACATGATTCAAAAAGGGATTATGCCACTCTAAAGGAGTATTTTTTGAATTTCTCCATCAGTTTTGATCGGATCGACCCGAAATGACTGCTCCCAAAAAGATACGAATCGTACCTATCGAACGGTACCAAAAATGAAACGAATGGATCAAAAATGCAGTCCCTGTAACAATATCTTTCCATGATTCATACTCTCAAGGAGTATTTCTTGATTTTCGAAGCCAATTCTTATCGGATTTGTTTGTGAGTACCACGCCCTGAAAGCTGTTAAAAATGTGCATCGAACAGTACCAAGGGCAAAACGAACAGACGCGAACTCCATTTTTCACAAGACAACCCCTTCCTCATGACTCCCCCCTTGCTCCACCAACACAAATGACAAATTGGTTCTGGCCCTCTTAATTCCGATGCAAAGGACACTCAGGGCAACCTATTCCACCTTTCCTTAAGGGAATCTATCCAGTTTCAAGGGAGGAATGCCTTGTAAGCTGGCAGAAGGCTCTGGAAGGCTGGAGGCTGTGTGCAGGAAATAGTATTTATAGCCCTTCGCAGTTGGGGGATCACCAGTTTTGATCTCTCAGGATTCCCACTGCGATAGGTGTGAGACTTGTGTGTCCCTTGTTGTGTGGTGTATACTCAGGATTCCCACTGCAATAGCATGTGGTTAATTAATCTCTTTCCTCTTTCTGTTTGTGGCTTCAATGGCAGTGTCACCCTGACACTTTAGGACTGTTTCCCATTCACCCACCCCTGCGAGAATTTGGTAAGACACTCAAGCAACACAATACTTCTCAGCAATTCTGTCCATTCTTGCTTCTGCCTTGTTGAGGAGTGTGTGTGCATGTGTATTTGCATGCTGGCCACAGACTTGGTCAGCTTTGTATTTTGTCAGGTGTGCACAGACAGTCAGTGATTGATGTAGCTCTACAATGCCATTGGTTGCCTGAGCATATCATAGCTCTTTCTCCATCTTTAGAATGAGAGGGCTCGATGCACAGATTGTGGGGGATAACTGTGAAGGGAGGAATAATGGGCAAGTCTCAGGTTGACTCTCAGATTCGTTATCAGTGGGCATCCTGGCTATGTGACAAGTGGCCTCTGGCATATATGCAGCCTGGATTGCATGGAATGTCGCGACTCACTTCTCCATATGGAGCCAACACTCCTGGATCTTGGCTAGTTGAATCATTGTACTGGTGTTCTTCTGGGCTTGGACATCTTGGGAAAGATGGTGCCTGTACGGTGGTTGTGAGCAGAGTAAACGAGAAAAGAGTGTGGCTACACACTGGAGTTCTTTGAGCTCTAGTCACATTGTTATAAAAGCACTCATGCTCACTGTGTGCAGCATGGGGTCTCCTTCATCAAGGGCCTCCCTCTCAGCCTGCATGAGCTCAAGGCAGATGTCCACTTGTGTTTTCACTATACATTGGAATGAGCTTGTGATCAATGGGAAAATGTAACAACCTACAGACATGATGACACTACAACATATGGATCAGGATTACTATCATCAGACTCCCAAAGTAACACTCTAGACTCCCAGTTCTTGACAGTATCGACCACAAATCCAGCATTGAATTCATTAAATTGCTCAGTGTGAAGATGCATTGCCGCAGTAGCTTCAGCTAGCTTAGATTTGAGGGACACACCTAGAAAGAACAGCTAATTGATTGGTCCAATTGTAGCATTCCATCAACCACTCACCTAATCCAACATTCTTGTGGTAATTCCAATCTCTGAAGAGATCATCAATTGTATCATGTCATGATCCCTCACCCATCTCCTTTGTACTCATGGCTGCAGGATTTATATTTGACCAGTCATGTTCTATGCCTTCACCATCAGTCCACCCACAGCCAGGGCATGAATTAAGCAAGTACTTCATATGACAGATATCTTTGTGGGCAGGGAGATGGAATTTGGGCACTACCCCCAAGAGGGTGATTTGGGGGTCAAGCCAGAGAGCCACAGGGAGTAAATCATGGCAAGCTTCTTGTTTCTTGGCCCATTGGCAGAAAATGTCATAGGATAGAAGAATCTCGTGAAGTTTACACGACTGAAGGCTGGAAAAAATTATATAGTCCATGTTGCAATATCTAGATGATCAATGTGAACATTAATAAAGATCAACCATATATAGGGTCAATGGCCAACACACCACTCACCTTTCTGAAGATCACTGAGTCCTAGTGGATGAATACACCCTTGGTGGGCACAGACAGCCACCCCAACACCGGTTACACGAAGGCCCACCAACTTCCATGTGTTTGTGAGGTCCAATGCGGCAAGACCACTGCATGTTGAGATCTGATAAAGATAACTAAGCTCACAGGCCTGTGACATAGAGATGTCACATACATCCATTTATGAGACATAATTGAGGAGAAAGCTTTTGTATGGGGCATCTTCAATGAAATACAATAAACCAGTACCAAGACCGACATCAGGGCATGATCCTGATTTGAAATGATTCTTCATGTGAAAATTTGCATCAGCAGCTATGTGGAGTCTGTAAAGAAATCTATATAGGCAATGCAAACACCTTAGTACAAATTGTTACAACTTGATATACACTGTACTGTTGTGACATTGGAGCAGATTTCCAATCATTTGGCAAATTAATGCCTGGGTGTGGGCAGGCCAAGCAGAGGATGGCAAGAGTGCCAGGCTGTGTGCCTTTGACCCCAGAGTCCTCATGGCCATGCCCAGCTCTCTTCAGCATCATCAAGTGATGCCATTCATGCAACATCCACAAGAAACTGACATATTGGTCCTTTATAAGAATGGTAAAGATGAGTTGGCTCACCATTAAGTTAGAAGTTCAGCGAGAATGCACCTTCACAGTTACTAAGCCTGTGTTGTCTGTTTTGCATTCGAGTGTGGCAATAAAGTGGGTGGTGGTGAGTTTAGAATGAATGGTTTGGAGATGAAAGTGGTTCAGAGTGACAAACATGGTGCACATTCTAGGCTGGTGGATCGTAGCAGTATAGAAGAAGCATTGGGAGCTCTGATGACTGTCAAATCAAACTCTGGTTCAGCCAGTGTGTAGATGGGAGACTGTATTTCTGTTTTTATTCAATGGGCTGGTTTGCTCTGATGGTTGATCACTCTCTAACAAGTTAGGTATGGTATTCAGTGGAGGATAAGATTGTGGTATGGACTAGCTATAGTCAATGATATATCATGGGATGCTTGTGAAAGGCTTATACATGTTGTATTGAACTGTTTACTGCTATTTGTGGGTACCTATTTGTGTCCTCCTGGTCAAAATGCGGATTCTAAAGAGGACTCTAGACTAGTTTAAGCTTGATTTAGTATGTCAATGTGTTTCTTTCTTCTTCTGACTTAACTTTGTTTTTACTCACCTTTCCTTGGATGTCCAGCAACTCTAACCTTAGGTCCTGCAACTATCCTTGGCTCAGTATTTCGCATAGAGGGCTTCCAGTGACTTAGTCTTAACAACCTTGTATATGACTTAGCTCCAGATGGCTTTAGATCAGTACTCTCTTAAGATGCAAGCAGATTTGTAGACAGTAGTATATTCCAGTAGTGAGAAGATGATGGGGGGATACAGGAAAATCTACCAGCTTTTATACCTTTCTGAAGGTGGCTGTGTTTAAAGAATATGACTCACTCCTAGGTGAGTCATATGTGAGAACAATAGGGTTGTCAAGGAGGGTGAGTCATTCATAAAGTGGTTGCAAGATAGGTGAGTCATTCATAAACAGAACAAAAGGGTTGCTAAGAAGGTGTTATCTTTCATAAAGTGGTTGCAAGGAGGGTGAGTCATTCATAAACAGAACAAAAGGGTAGTCAAGGGAGTGTTATCTTTCTTATCTGTGAGGTTCTAGAAGTTATTTGTGGCAATGGGAGATGAAATCAAAGGATATTTCTGAGTTCTTGGAGATTAATTTGTTTGTAGTCCAGTGGTTAAGATGTTTTTGTTGCTGGTTGATAATGGGGACAAGTGCATGGGATGGGATTTGATGCAGAAACAACAGTTTCCATCCGTTGTAAGCAAGAGAAATGAGGGAATCTCTGCCACAGTCCGCGATATGGAATCGAGAACGAAGAACGGGGGCCACCAAAATAATCCGAATGTTCAGGTCTGAGTGTAGGAGGGTCTTTAGGATAGAAGATAATCCGCTGTCAGCAGTAGTTGCCGAAGCAGATGAATAAAGGGGAAATTATGCCACAAATCCCACACTCCAAGGTCCTAGTCTTGTGGCCTTAGACAAAGTGTAGTAGTAGAAATGTCCTCAGATGGAATTCGCCCGGGAATCCAGCAGCAATACTTCAGTGCTTCAGACTGGGGAGGGGGAAGACAATGGAATTTTCAACACAATTCGCTTAATATACAACCTGGCTATGAGATCAAATATCCGATGGAAGCAGGGGGATAGGGGAAATATGTAGAAAAAGGAACCAAGTCAAAAGCTTCAAAACTGACAGAGATATTCAATTTACAAGTCTGGGGATAGGATAGAGCATAAAATGACTATTTCTCCTTCCCTTTTGGACAGATTCCCTTGAGGAATGGTGGAATGAGTCGTCCTGAACGTCCTATCCTTCGGATATAAGGCTGCCGGACAATATTCAATATTTGAAAATTGGAAGGGGGAATGATGTTCTCCTGAGACAAGGGGGAAATTCGTATGTAGAACACCGAGTTCTTCTTCGTTCGTGACGCCCTTCATACCGCTGGATGGGCATTTTCAATACCTTTCTAGGCGCGGTCGTTTCATGCAAATCCGATCAAAACTGACGGAGAAATTCGAAAAATACACCTTCTTATTATGAATGAGCAGGTGAAATCGTTCCAGAAGCCTCAGTTCTGATCCGATGAACACGTAATCAATATCATTTGATAGGTATTGTTCACAGCTTTCAGGGTGCTATATTTACGAGTCGATCGGATACGAATTGACTTCGAAAAGTGGAAAGTACTCCTTGAGAGCATGGATTCCATAGTAAAATCGTTCTAGAACATGCAGTTTTCATCGGATTGACTCGTACTTGGTATCGTCGGATAGGTATGAATCGTATCTTTCTGGCACTACTTTCCCGAGCCGATCCGATCAAAACTGACGGAGAAATTCGAAAAATACTCCTTGAGAGTGCCGCATTTGCCCCTATTTGATTATGTAATGCATCCATGAGTAGGAATGAAGGCCCGGGTGTGTAATCCATCGTATTACATAATCACCATTCGTTAGGATCGCCCTTAAGGCAGCAAGATCCATATGAGTAGATTGAAGGAGAATTCAAGACGATATACAGAAGGGCAAGTTGAATTGCCGGGTCCACCATATCATGGCTTATGGTAGGGCATAAATGAATACAGTCCCTGTGGCCTGTTGAAGACCCCGGGAGATTGACTTGTGTACAAGGAAATGAGCATTCCATTTACATCTTTTCAGACATATGGAATTCATGCTCATCCATGAACAGATGAAAGACTTGATATTGGAATGACATATTGGTACATTTTTAACTTGTTCATCGGAAAATTCGATGCTGAAATGGAACTCTATGTGGTAGGGATTTTTCCCTCCAACACCGTAATAGATGTTCTTTGTATCATTCGATGTGGATTTTTAACAGCTTTCTGGGCGCGGTGGTTCCAAGCAGATCCGGTGTAAACTGACAGAGAAATTCATTTTTTACTGATGGGTGTTGATTCTGATAGTAATATTGTTCTGTAGAGTTCAGTTTTGATCTGTTCTTCGTGTGCTCAGTACCGTTGGATGCGGATTTTCTATATCTTTCCAGGCGCGGTTGTTCCGAGAGGATTGGATGCGAACTGACAGAGAAATTCATTTTTACTGAAAATCCCGTATTTTGACAGTAATATTGGTCTGGAGAGTGCATTTCTGGTCCATTCAACTTGTGTTTGGTACCATTTGAAAGGTATGAATCGTGGCTTTCCGAGAGTTATATGGGCGTACCTCTCCAATCAAAACTGACGGAGTTATAGAATGAATTCAATTTCTGTGCGTAGCCGTAATTGATTTCATAATAGGTCACATGATCATTCCAATGGTTGGGATCAATGGATCTTTGCATTTTCTGATACTGGATGTTTTTATCTTCCACAGCGGGAAACCATCCTCGATGAAGAAGTTGAAGATGTGGGTGAACTGCATCTCCACAGCCACAGAACACCACATGCACATCGTGGATTCCATTAGTGTGTATGACAGTGAAAGATGCAGGACCATCCTTGGGCATTAAACAGCCCTTATGCCCAAGGTAGACAGTGAGACCCATATCTCATAGGGTTGTATGCTTGAAAAATGAACCATTCCATACCTACATGACAATACAGGATCAACAACCCTGATTCCCAGAGCACATATGAAGCACAACTTACATTTATCTTGTGTAATGGAAGGTGTTCATGTCATTGGACACAGCACTGGCGACAGACCATGTCATGGTCAAAGCAATCATTGCACTGATACATTGCACTGATCCCAGGTAAGTCAGCCTGGGCAGCCTAGAACATGCAACAAATCCCTGTGCCCATCATATTGGAGTAGTTCATCAAGAAATTCATTGTGAACATGGCTCCATTCAAGAAGTGGAGTATCCTATGAAGTGTTGCCAGCAAAGAACTTTGACTTGATAGTCAGGGGACTCACTGCCACTGCATAGCACTTATTCCCTGATGTTTTTGGCACTGCGCCAATTTGGTGATGGTTTGGATTGATTGGCTCATAGATCTCTTGGCCACTGGGCATAAGTTCGAATGACAGAGCTTCAGAATGACCAGGGTTGTCTAGAATTGGTGGAGTGCTGCTTCCCAGCAGTGGTGTTACAAAGTGTTGTGAGTACCATGGAGTACCTTCCTCAGCTATCACAACATGGTTCATGATAGTAGCACATGTCACTAGAGCAAGTGGGCCAATGCAAGGTCTACCCCACCCCCACCATCTCATGAAGGAGTGCGAGACAGAGACTCAATCAGCTGATGGTGTGATTATGGTCAGGAAGAACATGCAGATTTCTGCTCTTGGTCAACATGTCATAACATTGCACTGCCACACATACATTTATCTAACATACTGTATACACCCCCAAGGCAGGTACTGGACTGCTACACTACTGGTTTCCAGGTAGATGAAAGCTTCCCCCCAGACTCAAGCTTTGTTACAAAAAAGGAAGAGAACACGACTTGAGGATCTCAAGGTGTCCTGGTACAGGATCATCCAGTTGATGAAGCTGCTGGTACTGGAAGAGACGACTGTCCATTACAAAGCTATTATCTGTGACAGGGGGATCAAGACTCGAGAAACTGTGATACAGTAGTGGTGAAACAACAGGGTTACCAGCCACAGACTGGGGCTTCTGAGGATCAAGCCATTGAACTTGAGTCACCTGTAAATCCTGCCCAAGTTGAGTGTTCCATTGAAACCAAACAGAAGAATGATACACACAGTGTAGAGTCTGTGGAACAAGACCCTGAGACCGCGAACACCCCAGCCTTGGAACTGGGATTCCATATGAAGATAAGGCCCTATGTAAACCCTTGTCAAGAACAGCCAAGGCTCCTTGCAGCCTGCACATCTTGTTACAATTGATGACATGGTGCTGCCACCTCCACAAATGGACATGATCCAATGAATCAGATGTCTCAGATTGGTTACCTTCCATCAACAGCTCATGGATACCTGCCTTGTTGTTCATTCCTGCAAGATGATCCTGAGGGAAAAGCTTACACTCTCCGGTATAGAAGAAGGGTTGGGAGCTCTGATGACTGTCAAATAAAAATCTGGTTCAGCCAGTGTGTAGATGGGAGACTGTGTTTCTGTTTATTCAAATGGGTTGGTTCACTTCAATGGTTGATCACTCTCTGCAAGATATGTATATGTTTATTGGAGAATGGAATGTGATATGAACTAGCAATAGTCAATGATATATTGTAGATGCTTATAGGAAGGCTTATATGTCATATGGAATGCTTATAGAAAGGCTTATATGTGTTCATGTTGTGTTTGTTCATTTACTGATATTTGTGTGTCCTTGTTTACATCCTCTGGTCAAAATGCGGATATCTGTGGGCTATAGAATGGTCAGTGCTTGGTTAGTTTGGTTAGTATGCTTCAATCTTGTTTCCTGACTCATATTTCATTATGCTTACTTTTTCCTTGGATGTCCAGCAACTCTAACCTTAGGTTCTGCAACTATCCTTGGCTTCAGTATTTCATGTAGATGGCTTCCAGTGGCTTGGCCTCAACAACCTTGAAGATGACTTAGCTCCAGATGGCTTTAGATAGACAGTTCTCTAGATTATAAGCAGAATGGTAGACAGTAGTTGACAGTGGTTGATTTCCAGAGTGAGGGGATGGGGGGAAACAGGAAAATCTGCTAGGTTATATACCTATCTGAAGGTGGCTATGCATGGAGCAAGAACAAAAGAGTAATAAAGCTATGAGATCATAGTGGAGTAGAACAAAAGAGCAATAAAGAAATGATGTCATAATGTGGTCATAGCTGAGTCATCCATAGAGTGTGATGTCATAGTGATGTCACTAGTTTGCTGAGCTTGTGGAGTAGTTGGAGCATGATGTCACTGACCATGTGGAGCATTCTGGGAGGTGAAATGAAGGGATATCTCCGGGTTCTGGAGATTAATTTGAGCATAGTCCAATGGTTAAGGTGTTTTGTTGCTGGTTGAAAATGGGGACAAGTGCATGGGATGGGATTTGATGCAGAAACAGCAGTTTGCATCTGTAATAGATGTTCTTGGTATCATTAGATGCAGATTTTTAACAGCTTTTTGGGCGCAGTGGTTCTGAGAAGATCAGATGCGAACTGACAGAGAAATTTGTTTTTTACTGATGGGTATTGATTCTAATAGTAATATTGTTCTATAGAGTTCAGTTTTGATCTGTTCTTCATGCACTCGGTACCCTTGGATGTGGATTTTCTATATTTTACTGGAAATCCTGGATTTTGATAGTAAAATTGGCCTGGAGAGTGCAGTTTTGGTCTGTTTGACTTGTGTTTGGTACTGTTAGAATGGTGTGAATCGTAGCTTTCTAAGCGTTATATGGGCGTACCTCTCTGATCAAAACTGACAGAGTTATAGAACAAATTCAGTTTCTGCACATAGCCATAATTAATTTCATAATTGGTCATGTGATCATCCAATGCCTGGAAGTAGTGTAATTTTGCATTTTCTGATACTGGATGTTTTTATCTTCCACAGATGGTGAACACTTTTAATTGCAGCCCCTTGCAATGCCCTTTGCCTTTCTTGACAGTCATACAATTGAGATCTGACCATGCCTCCTTGTGTAGAACCACCACATCCATCCTTCAAACCAAAGCAAGATTTCTTGTGAGTTTATGTTGTAGAAGATGCTTTATCACTCTGCAGAAATTACTAACACCACCAGATGTTTGGCTAAGGTTATAGGGATTGGGAATGAAAGGGTATGGGAGGGGCTCAGGTTAGTCTCAATGGGTTGATTGGCTTACTAGGTATAGAAATGATATGGATGACTCTGATATGATGTAATGTTTCTGACTCTAGCTGGACTACTTGTATCACAATTGTCAAATTGAAACTTAGAAGCTATTTCTGATTTTAAACTTTTATGGGCTTGAACCTATTATTGTATGATTCAGAGCTTAGACATCTAGCACACCTACACTGAGGGCCCTACAACTATCTACAACTTCTTGTTGTTGCTCTGAGTATGCCTTTCAGTTACTTGGCCACTTGAATTTCTCATCTGTAACTACTTTATTTTGAGGGGAGTCTTATCTAAAAGCTACCTAAAACTACAAAATTCAATTCTTTATATGTATTTTTGGATGTCTGTGTACTTTTCTGTGCCAAAGTCTGTGTGATGTTTGGAACAGTGCAGTTGTGGGACATTTGGATGACTAAATCAGGCTGAGTCAGAGGGATTGCCCTGACTGCAGTGACCAATTTCATTTGTTCTCGTGTTTCATTGACTAGTGCTGGTACTATTACTGATGTGTCCTCTGTGTTTCCCTTCTCATATATCTGGAGTTTCATACTATGGTTTCCATCATTTGAACCACCATATCCTATTTGTGCACCATATGCCATCAGCCAGGGTTGTCCCAATAACAATTCATGGTCATTGAAGTTTCCACTTTTAACAAAGAAATCATGGTCAAAGTGAATACCTCCAACTTCTATGGGGACATTTCAACAGCATCCTAGGAGAGGTTCTGGTCCACTATTGACTCCTTGAAGAGACCATCATTGGCCATCTGGATCCATTGGCAAGTGAAATCATTCCATGGTCTCTTTTGATATGAGGTTCGGCTCAGAACCTGTGTCCAGCATTAGTATTACATCTTCTTCACCAGCAACTTTGGCTTGAATCTTTCCAGTGGCCATGGCTAACAATCATTTTGCCTTCAGCATGTGGGATTTGTAGAGCCATTTCAGTGGGTGCTGTTGTCCTGGAGGGTAAATGTCCTTGTACATGGGTTCTTCATCTGAGCTGTCCAGACATTCAGCATTTTCAAGCTCTTGAGCATCTTGGTATGCTGTGCTGTTGACAATGTTTACTGTGAGTGGTTCACGATATTTTCCTGTGGGTTCCTTCTTTAACTTCTACCTTGATGCAGGTATTTTTGCTGGGCCAATGGCAGTTCCAAGGAAGTCTCCCAGTGATATTTCAATCATCTGGTCCAACACCTTCTCTGCTACATCTTTATCTTCACATGCATCCTGGAGATCAGTTGTAAATTGAAAGGCTGGAGCCTGCTTTGGAATTTTCTTTTCAGGTGCATCAAACCCCATTTCAATATCTTCTTGAGGAATGTTGTCCTTCCAGGCTTGGGGTGGAGCAGTTTCCTTGATTTCAACTATAGGCTGGGGAACATGAATGGGAGGAGGTTGGATGGAAGGGGGCTGCTTAAGAGTTTCAGCAGGTAAGATACCTGATTCTGGTTTTCGTGCATTCAAAAAAGGAGTATTTGTGGGTGGTGCTGGGACATTTTCAATTACTTGTTTTCTTTCTGGAACTGGATTCACCTTGGGAGCAGCTGTTGGTTCAGCAGGGTGTTTGGGACAATTTTCAGAATTTGGTTTGGCAAGATTTTGAGGAGGGATTTCCACTGTGACCTTATGATCTGGCAATCAACTAACTTTGTGTTCCTTGGGAGGTTCTACCATTGGCATAAATCAAACATTTGGCTTCTCCTGCTTGGCTGCTGGATAAACCCTGTAGTCTGCTTCTATTGCATAGGCTCATCCTTGGAATGGAGAATGGCCATAATTGTCTACCAAACTGCATGCTCCAGAGTGACTAGTGTTGGGAATATCTGATTCAAACCTCTTAATCTCATCTATAATAGCTTGCTTGAATCCTCCTTGGCCTGGGATTCCTTGAGGGAGTCTAGATCCATCCATCTTCACAAGCTGTCCTTCGATTGAGTATTTGATCAGATTCTGTCTGATCATTGCCTGGGCATCTGGACAATTCTTCATGCCTACATTATGAGTTCCTACTTTATCACAGAACCAGCAAACCAAATTGTTTCCTGATCCTTCTGCTGATTTATTCATGTACTGATTCTGAGGCATTCCAAGGGGGTAGTTGTTAGGATATGTTGCAGGACTAGAAGTTTGTGGGTGCACTTGATTACTGTTGGGGTGAGGGTTATCATTGGGCAAGGACCTAGCAAAGTGGATCTTCATCTCATCAAATGACCTGGCCAACTCTCCTACTTGATCAACAACATTTCGAATGGTAGGAATTACTGGTGCTTTATGATGTACAACTGCCTTTTTGGGAGAAGTAGTTGCTCATACTGGGACTTCACTATCACTGTCACTTTCTGGCTCCTTTGCTGGGGATTCATCATCTGAGGAGTCTGAAGAACTTGAGCTTGAGGAATCTGAATCTGATTTGTGCTTGTAATAAGACTTTTTTGCTTTAGACTTCTTGTGAGCTATCAACAACTTGCTGCTGGATTTGGGAAGGTGTCCTGTATTGTAGTAAAGATCCTCAGTAACACACAGCTTGATACACTTGTAAGCAGCAGAATATTCTAGTGGTTTTGTAGGGTCAAACCCTTTAGTCTCTTGCAAGTTTGGATATGCCACCTTCTGCAGTCATCAAGGGATTCCTTGCCAGAACAGGTCATCTTGATCTCTATCAGCAATTGTACCTTTCTTAGCAAGGTGTTGTACCTGTGTAACAAATTTGTGATAATATTCATCCAGGTCTGCCTCACTCTTGATGGATCTTGAATGGTAGCAGAACTTGGCCAACCTTTCTTGAGCATACTTTTGTCTCCTGTCACTCAAACCATAGAAGTCACAAAGTCTCTCTGATAGGGCTTTGAAGGATCCTCCCTTTACTTCAGGAAGATTTTTAATTAGTTCTCTGGCATCATCATTGCAATACCTTGCTAAATTTTCACATTTCTTGATATCATCATACAGGGCTTCATCACAGCAGGCTTCATAGTCAGTGAGAAAGCTTTCAAGTCATTTGCCCTTGAAGTAAGGAGCATCCTTGGCAGATGGCCTAGGCATTGGTCTAGCAGTTGGGGTAGCCATAGTAGGTGTGTGAGTCTAAGAGTGTACTTGGAGTGTGTTTGGAAGGAAGGAAATGGAGGATAGGTTCTGGAATATTCTAGAGGTTCTAGTTGACAAAAGGTTGACTGAGTTTTGAATTGATACCCCCTGTAAGGACCACCACTTGTAGAAGATGCTTTATCACTCTGCAGAAATTACTAACACCACCAGATGTTGGCTAAGGTTATAGGGATTGGGAATGAAAGGGTATGGGAGGGGCTCAGGTTAGTCTCAATGGGTTGATTGGCTTACTAGGTATAGAAATGATATGGATGACTCTGATATGACGTAATGTTTCTGACTCTAGCTGGACTACTTGTATCACAATTGTCAAATTGAAACTTAGAAGCTATTTCTGATTTTAAACTTTTATGGGCTTGAACCTATTATCATATGATTCAGAGCTTAGACATCTAGCACACCTACACTGAGGGTCCTACAACTATCTACAACTTCTTGTTGTTGCTCTGAGTATGCCTTTCAGTTACTTGGCCACTTGAATTTCTCATCTGTAACTACTTTATTTTGAGGGGAGTCTTATCTAAAAGCTACCTAAAACTACAAAATTCAATTCTTTATATGTATTTTTGGATGTCTGTGTACTTTTCTGTGCCAAAGTCTGTGCAATGTTTGGAATGGCGCAGTTGTGGGACATTTGGACGACTAAATCAGGCTGAGTCATATCTTTTGCTTAGTCATACAAATAGCTTTGTCATACTTTTGAGTCCGGGTTTTTGATTACAAATCTTGGTTACATAAGCATATTTTTTGACATGTAGAAAACTTTTTATTTTGTTCATCAAATGGAGTTATTTCAACTGAGTTTCCTTGATATCTTTGGGCTGTAGCAAGATAAGGTTGTCCTAAACACTCTAACAGATCATTGATTGAGGTCTAAGGTCAGAGCACATCCAAACTCATGTTTTCAAATACTAGCCAGTTATTCCTCCCACAACATTTCACATTTGGTGATAGAAGTCACTTATTGTTGGGTAAGGATCTTTAATATCTGCATTTTTAATAGTTTTTCCTTTGTATTATCCTAGGATTTTTAAGCGAATACCCACTTTGAATGGCATTGTTTAGGTGGAGGTTGAGAGCATCTGTGGAGAAGGTTCGATGGGGCACAGACATGTTTTCTGGAACATGGAGAAGACCAAATTCGATTTCAAGATCATGGCATAACAAGGGTCAATTGTTATGCAGTTCTCTGAACTTGTACGTTGTCCAGTTGACCCTTTTTGTCTTTATAACGCTGTCATATGCAACTTGGGGATTTGGATAATAGCAGATAATTGTGTGGGGTTTGAGATGGGTGAATGGTTCTGGGTATGGGTAATTGAATTGCTGATATATAATCATGTGAAATTCCAATGGCATGGTGAACACTTTTTGATTTGTGCCTTGAGGATAGTCATTCAATTTGCTTTTATGTCACTTTTGCATCCACAGATCAATAATCATGTGTCCATTTAATCTTGCTTAGGTTTTTTGTGGGTTCAAATTCCTTCATTGATGTGCAGGGTCATTTTCATTCATCCTTTGCTGTCATCTTCTCATACGTCAATGTCATCAGGAGGCAGGCAGAGGCAGTGTTTTATTTTGAAGAGAATCAAACAGCAATGGGGATTATGTGGGTGAAGTATGGGTCTGGGCACTTGTCCTCCATTTCACCAAATACTATGAGGATGAGGTGGATTCAAACGAAAAGGCAACCATCTGAACTAAAGTCCCTGATTCAGATTTGGCTTAAGTAGGCATCATAGAACTGATCGGTGTCGTTATCAATGTCAGGATAGAATATGCTATAGAAGAAGGGTTGGGAGCTCCGATGACTGTCAAATCAAAATCTGGTTCAGCCAGTGTGTAGATGGGAGACTGTATTTCTGTTGTTATTCATTGGGCTGGTTTGCTTCAATGGTTGATCACACTCTGCAAGATGTGTATGGTGTTCAGTGGAGAATAGGAAGGGATATGGACTAGCTGTAGTCAATGATATATCATTTGGGATGCTTGTAGAAAGGCTTATATGTAGGGGATGCTTGTAGAAAGGTTTATATGTCATGTAGGATGCTTATGGAAAGGCTTATACATCTGGGATGCTTGTGGAAAGGCTTATACATTGTTCGTGTTGTGTTGGTCTGTTTACTGATATTTGTGTATTCTTGTTTACATTCTCCTGGTCAAAATGCAGATATCTGTGGGTTATAGACTGGTCAGTGCTTGGTTAGTCTTGTTAGTATGTTTCATTCTTCTTTCTTCAGAACCTGATACGTATTTCATTATGCTTACTTTTCCTTGGATGTCCAGCAACTCTAACCTTAGGTCCTGCAACTATCCTTGGCTTTAGTGATTCGTGTAGAGGGCTACCAGTGGCTTTGTCTCAACAACCTTGAAGATGACTTAGCTCCAGATGGCTTATAGATATACTGTTCTTTAGAGGCAAGCAGAAAAGTTGACAGTGGTTGACAGTGATGATTTCCAGAGAGGAGATTATTGTGTGGGGATACAGGAAATCTACCAGCTTTTATACCTTTCTGAAGGTGGCTGTGTTTAAGAAATATGACTCCCCCATGGGTGAGTCATATGTGAATCATAGGTGAGAACAAAAGAAAAATAACAAGATGATGTCATAATGCAGTCATAGCTGAGTCATGCATAAGGAGAACAAAAGGAATCATGAGGGATGATGTCATAGTGATGTCATTCATAAAGAGAACAAAAGGAATCATGAGGAGGGGTGATGTCACCAATTTGCTGAGCATGTGGAATGCTTGGAGCATGTGGTCACTGACCATGTGGAGCATTCTGGAGGTGAAATGAAAGGATATCTCCAGGTTTTGGAGATTAATTTGAGCATAGTCCAGTGGTTAAGGTGTTTTGTTGTTGGTTGATAATGGGGACAAGTGCATGGGATGGGATTTGATGCAGAAACAGCAGTTTGCATCCATAATAGACGTTCTTGGTATCATTAGATGCGGATTTTTAACAGCTTTCTGGGTGCGGTGGTTCCGAGCAGATCCGGTGTAAACTGACAGAGAAATTCATTTTTTACTGATGGGTGTTGATTCTGATAGTAATATCATTCTGTAGAGCTCAGTTTTGATCTCTTCTTCACGTGCTTGGTACCGTTGGATGCCGAGTTTTTATATCTTTCTAGCGCAGTTGTTCCGAAAGGATTGAATGTGAACTGACAGAGAAATTCGTTTTTTACTGGAAATCCCGGATTTTGGTAGTAAAATTGACCTGGAGAGTGCAGTTTTGGTCCGTTCGACTTGTGTTTGGTACCATTCGAAAGGTGTGAATCATAGCTTTCTAAGCGTCATATGGGCGTACCTCTCCGATCAAAACTGACAGAGTTATAGAACAAATTCAATTTCTGCATGTAGCCGTAATTAATCTCGTAATTGGTCATGTGATCATCCAAAGGCTGGGAGTGGTGTGATTTCGCGTTTTCTGATACTGGATGTTTTTATCTTCCACAATGCCAAATTCTCCTACATGTAGTGCCAGATAGTGCGAGTTGCAGTTGGTCACAAAGGCTCCAAGGCCAATTTCAGTTTCTTCCATCATTGCAAAGTCCTGACATGAGAGAGGAATTTGATTGGCATTCAAATTCGAATTATTGCCTGAGTTCTTGATATCATCTAGGCTCCTGAATGTGTTTAATGAATGTCCTTAATGGTCGTGGTTTTCACATACTGTTCAAGTTCATGGCTCTTCAAGGTTGTAGTGGGGAGTTTTTAGATTTGAAGATGAAGGCATTTAGTCTGCATTTTTTGATGACTTTTGTATCCAGTTATTTGTCTTTAACACATGACCAGATCTGCTGTTTATGTTCCCCTTTTTCCATTTTTGGTGTTTTTCATTTGCCTGGCATTTTCGTGATGGAGGAAGATTTTTATTTTTAGAGGTGATTCAATGATGATGACGTTTATTCAGGAGGATGGTGGGTGAATGTAGGAAGGTAGACCATCACTCTATCAACATTCCCATATACAGCCATCCTTATCTGCACCTTTACATGAAAATCAGAGTCATTGGAGTATTCTCGAGTTACGCAATATGATTCGAGGTGGGCAATCATATATGTTTGGATCGTGGTTGTTGTGTTGGGGCAAAAGTAACCCCTTCATCTGATGTGAAGATTTAGGATTGGGTCATTTCAGTCCCTGACATGCTGTATGAAGAAAATCATATATCCTGTCATATCATCCAGGATGTATATGTTGTCAAGGTTGGATGGGAGTTCCATGTGAGTTTCAGAAATGCCATTGGTGAGTATGTTGGTAGGCATATTCAATGGTGTTCTACCCCTTTTTAGGTAAGCATTTATCCAAGTTGTGTTGTTTTTGACATACGTTCTTTTAGAGTCAGTGGATGGGATGAGGAAAGAGGATTTTGTGTGAGAAGTGCTTTTTATGAATGGATTTGAGATGATCTAGACTTGAGAGGACCTTCAGATTTTCAGGGCACTCGGTTCAGTTTCAGGTTCAGGTTCAGGTTCGGGGAAATTTTGATTAATTGACAATTGTTTCTGTTTACTGGTTTAAGTTGAAAGTCTTCTGATTAGGGTGGTTTTATTGTTATGGACTTGTGGATTTTTGGTTTTTACAGGTTATGTCTTTGTTTCTTTGTCATAACTTTGTTTCTTCTTACAGGTTATGACTGTGTTTCTTTATTTTGACTTTTCTTTTGATTTTGATTGAAATTTTTTTTTTTTTTTGACAAGTTCACAAGTTCACAAGTTCACATATCAGGTGAGGTTAGTTTTTAAAAGATTCAAGTAAATAAGAGAGCCTTCAGGCTTAGAGAATTTTTGAGAGAATAGGGAACATTGATTTGCCTTTAGGCGACATGGTTACATGGAGAGAAAAAGGAAAGCTGAGAGAGGGGTTTTCTTTTCAGGTGAGAGACATGGTACATTGGGGTGAGCACATATTTTTTGTTTAATGAAGAGAGAGGACAGTGATGATTGGGGATTTGAGTTGGGTGAGGGATAGAGAGGATTGGGAGAGCTTTAGATGTCACAATGGGCTACCAGCCGCTCAAGTTGTCATCCGAAACAATTTCAATCCTGGGATTGGATGGTAGTTCCTTAAGCTCAAATTCAGTCATGGTATCTTTGAACACATCCCATTCTTTATTTTGAAGGTCATACTGGATATCTCAGACACATACCATATAGTAAGTTGATGCGCAGTCGTTGGTCATGATAGCAGGGGCCATGTTGTGCGAGGTAGAAAGTGAGGCTGATAGCTGAGAGAGAGCAGGTGCAATGCATTGATGAAGAATGCAGGTGGAATAGGGTGTACCCATATGATGTTCTTGTCATATTATGTCGGCAGCCTGGATAAAAATACAGGTGAGACTGTCAACTTGCAAAGTGTGAAGGTACATGGATGGATAAAGAAGGCAATCTCACCAGGCAGATATGTAGTATTCATCACAGAGAAGCTTGAGGTCACATTTATTGAGAACATCAGCTTTTGTGTTCAGGTCAGCTTCTCATTGGTGCAGGGTGGCCAAAAGAAGAGACAATGGGGGTGTGAGAGAGTCCATTTGCAGATTATGATTCATGATCATGTGACTCAGCTGGTCTAGAAGATCCATGTGGCATTTTATATCTTCACTTCGCTGTATCTCATAGTTCTTTCATACTTCTTCTAACTTTTGAGCGGTCTTCCGTTCACGATCAATGATGGCTTGGTGATAAGAGGGCCATGCTCAGTATGAGTTGCTGTTCTTGCCGGGCTGTGGAATACTGATTGGGCACTTGTGGAAGTTTTGTGGTGTGCAAGGGGGATGTGGAGGGGAAGGAATAAGAGAGGTGGAATGATGAGCGGGTCGATCTGGTGGAGGGTTCTGTGGAGGAGTCGAAGATTTCCCAGAGTTGCTGTGCAGTCAGGGTTGTAGGTTGCTTGGCGTTCTCTTCCTTCATGTTTTGATTTGACAGGGCAATATTTTGCAATATAGGAAGAGGCATCTGAACAGTGCTGAGAGGAGGCAGGTTAAGAGGGATCCATGTCTGTGGGTAGAAGTTATTGATGAAGGGGTGTAATGTGAGGTGGGGATCAAGTGTGTGTTGGAAACTGAGACCCACAAGTTGGTTGACCTTGGAGGATTCATCGTTATTGTACTGTTTGACAATGGCATCTGAAGTATTCACAGAATTTGGCCAGAAACCCTGGTTTTGTGTCAGTTTTGAGGTTTGTTTGCAAATCATACTTTGGTCATATCTCGCTAGTTTTATTTTCTTCTTTTTTGATGAGTGAAACGAAAACCAGATCTTCATCGGTCTTGGGACCAGCAGACATCGTAGATAAAGCAGGAGAAGGGGCAGGCGTGTGGATATATTCAAATACATAGCCTTGAGTGGAAGATGTGGTCGAGTCGAAGCGAGCAGAGTTGGACATGGTGGAGAAGTGTGATTTGGAGAAGTGTGCGATAGATGCAGATGGAGTGCTGAGGTATGGCTCATTAGTTTTTGTGTCACTGGTATAGTTGTTGGGCCTACCCCACACTTGTGTCAGATGTTGCCCATATGTTTCCTTGTCATAATATGGACGTTGTCTGGGGCGATTTGGTAGAGCTGTTGAGTGTACACATGGAACAATAGATACCGAAAAAAAATAAGAAGGAAGGGTTGCCAGAGATCTATATTTCATAACTTAAGCTTGAGTAGGGATTCAGAGATGCGGAGGATCACATTGCTGCAACACAGGAGGGATCAGAAGAGGTGGGGTGTTGATTTTTGATGTGGCAGTAGGTTTTTCATCATAGACTGGTAACAGTTTTTCAAATTCCGGCACTTTCCATGACTCAACATTTCATGGCTCCAGGGTGTCAATTCGAAATTTCTTTTGGCCCCATGTTTATAGGGTCGTCTAAGATCTATAGTTTTAGTTGTAGTCTTGTGATGCAGCTTGTAGAGATTGTTTCAGGGATTTCCTTTTTTGAGAATAGATTTTTCTTTTTATGGACATTCTTCAGAGGATTCATAAGCGGATTCAGTGATCTGGGACTCCTCCAAGGGGCTCCCTAGGATTTCTTGGAGAAGATTCCTTCATTTCCACTCCACAATTTTATTTTCCCAATAGCCCCATGAATCTGTAGCTCTTGGCAGTGGCCAAAGGTAGGTTCTCAATTGATTTTCCAGTCTGAGTGATACTGGGAAGAGTTGTTTTGTTATTTTTGTTTCTCCTTCATATATCACAGCTTGGTCTGTGATTTTTGTGTATTTTGCTACATTATTTTGATTTAAATTATGGTCTGTGGTGCTGTGGAACTTGTTGCTGGCAATGTCTGTTGTGGCTATTTGGTCATGCATATGGTATTTCTTTAAGCAGTTTCTGGTGAATATTCCATTGATTGGGGTTCCATCTAATTCTGCTAGTTGATAGGATCCATGGGGATGGTGATGCTGAACTCAGTATTGTCCAATCCACCATATTTCCCCTTTTCCTCCATGTTGCATTTGTAATACAGAATTGAATACTAGAACAATTGTACCTCCTTGATAATTTCCATCTACCAACATATTTTCATTTCGTCTGGCATAATCTTGGGCACTTCGGATTATTGCTTGAAGGACGTCATTTGAGGTGGCTTGAATATCTTCGTCTCTATGCACCAATTGGATCCCACAGATTCCTAATAATTCTTCCATGGTTTGGATTGTTCCCCATTTTAATGTGTACCATGATGCGTCTGTAATGTTGAATGGAAACATGTGATTTACTCCATAGAGTAGGTAATAGGGGGTGTGGCTGGTCATTCATTTTACTGTTACCCGGTCTGCCCACATGCATGAATAAAAATAGTTTGACCATTTACTTGGGTTTCCTTTGCATGCAACAAATAGTGAATTTATCCAAGTCCTGTGCCCACATTCTATCATACCATTTGCTTCCAGGTGATAAGGTGCAGCTCAGACAATTGGAACATTATATTCATCCACCATTGTTTGGACTAATCTGTCAAATTCTGTACCATTGTCCATTGTGATTTGTAATATGCAGCCGAACCGGCACATGACATCCTCAAATAGAAACCAGGCAATGTTTTTACTTGAGGCCTTATATAACATTTTTGCTTCCAGCCATCTGGAGAGATCATCCCAGAGATCCACAATATATGAATCTGTTAGATACCAGCATGTGGACTGTATCCATATTAAATTTACATAATATAGTGTTAACATAGGTTGGGCTCAAAGTGATTTTTGGTTGGGTTGTGGATCTTAATTGGCATTCATGGCATGTCTGGCAATACCAGGCTACATAGGATAGCATGTTTGGCCAAAAGAATCTATTGGATAATTTCTTGAAAGTTGGGTCTTGTCCATGGTGACCTGATTTGTCATGTGCTGCTTTACATAAGCAGGCTCGATCATCCAGGTTTTTAACAACTTTCAATGGCAATTGGCCATTTCTAGGTCTTCTCCACAGGGTTCCTTGATACATAAAATAGTGCTTGGTGGCCTGAATGAATGTTTTGGTGTTCTTGACTCCTGGGGGTATTTTTAAATGCTTTAAATAGAATTGAATTCTTTCCCAATAGTCTTTTCCATCAGAATCCTTGATTTTGTGGGGATGTTCTTTGATTTCTGAGTCAGTTTCTGGGTGTTGAGACTGTGAGTGTTGAGACTGTGAGTGCTGGGAGAGTGTCCTGAAATCTTTTTGAACTATTGAATGAGCTTGATATGAAAGAGCTACAAATCCTCCATTCCTAGTTGCATTTTCTTGTGTCCTGATTGAGGGTATTGTGTTATTTTGCCTGAATTCCATGATGTCTTCATAGGATTCCCTTTTGATTTTTGTTGTGGATGCTGAGGAACTGTGCAAGATCCAGTGTTCATATTTTTCAAGAGATCATGGCCCAGTAATAAAATGGCCTGGTTCATCTGGTTCTAGTTCATCTTCTGAGTTGACTGAGTCATTCTCATGTGCTGGGCATCTGGATAATCCATCTGGACCTTGGTGTTTTGTTGCTGGAACATGGGATAATTCAAAATCAAACAGCTGAATATATGAAATCCATCATGACATAGCCGCATTTGGTAATCCTGGTGTGTTGATAGTTTGCTTTAGAAATTTGGCATCAACTTCCACTTTGAAATGGATTCCCCAGAGGTCATTTCTTTGGGCTTTGAGTGCTTAAATAGCCCCTTTAATTCAATTTGTGGCTGGGAATACTTGGTTTCAGCTTCATTGTTGGTTACTGATCCAAAGACAATGGGATGACATCCATCTTCCAGGGTTTGATATTCGATCAAGCCTACTGCAATGATGGAGCTGTCCACTGCAAGTGTCACAAGGCCATAATCAGAGGTTCATTTGTCTTCTTTTAATACTCTGGCTATGTCAATGTTCAAGGATTTTCAAGCTGGAAGGTCTGTGGAGGCTTCTTTTAGTTGATTCATGGCTTCCTCAGCTTGATCATTCCATCCAAATTCATTGGGAGTTTTCTTGGTGAGTAATGTGAGAGGTTTGGCTATCTTGGCAAATTACCAAATCCAGTTTCGAGCAACTCCAACTGTTCCTAGGAATCCACGGACCTGTGTCACATTTGTTGGGCAAGGCCAGTTCTTTATTTTTGTGATGATTCCATGATGGGGTCTTCTTCCTTCCATAGAACAAACATTTCCCACAATATGTATAAGTGGTGTAGCAAGTACAAGTTTTGATCCAGAGGCTGTACATCTGGCTTCAATGAAGGTGGTGAATAATTCATCAACAACCTGAGCGAATTCCCATATATAATGTTGAATCTTTGGGTTTTTGGGTATTGGTTCATCATTGTACTACGTTTTTGGCCCTTTTCCAGCTACATCATCCATGAAGGCTTCAGCTTTGTCTGGAATCATAGGTCTAATCATGTGTGTAACTGTTTTCATGAATTCTTGCATAGAGTTTGTGTATCCTTGGGGTAATGTTGTGAGCTTTACAGGTCCCAGTGGTGAATTGCTTGTTGTGAGTTCCTGGGATTCTTCTGCTAGTCATCATCCATCATATCCTGCATAGAGATCTGCAACAATATAGACTGAGTGTCCTACAAAGCTGTCTGCGAAATCATTGATGTTTGGTGGTAATCCTGAGTCTTTTATGGAAACCGCATTTAGGGTTGCAAATCATGGACTATTCGAATGCCTCCTTTAGGTTTTGCTACAGCGAACATTTGGGAATGATAAGAGGACCATGATGTTTCGTATTTTCCAGCTGCCAATTGATCTTTAATCATTTTGATAAGTGTTGAAACAATAGCTCTTGGTGGATGAATTGGAGGCAGTTCCCATGGAATGTGAGGGACTGTTTCCATAACATAATCTGGGAAATATTCTGTCTTAAAGATTCCTCATTCAGATTCGTCGAATGCAAGACCTCTTTCCCTTTGAGCAACCACATAGAGCAGTAAATCCAGTTCTTCTTCCAAAAGGAAGTCATTAGGGATATTCTCAATTATCTTTTTAATGCACTCTGGGGTGAGTTTCTTGGTGTATTGGAAGTCTTTTAGGCTAGGAGGATGTGTGGGAAGTACTAGAGGTGTTATTGGCAGAAGATTTTTGTAGGGAAGATGAATGACTGGTTTTCAAATGACTCCCAAGGGTATTGGATTCTTCTTCTTATCCACAGTCTTGTATTTCATTTTCCTGGCATTCCTGATGACTTGGCCAATATGATAGCTGAAGTTTTCTGCTTTTTCAGGAGATTTATTGACAAGGTTTGGCTTTAGTTCATTATAAATGTGTACAAGGTTGTCTTCAAGCTGATTTCCTGATACTGTGGAGGATGATTTCCAAGTTTCATGGAGGTATTGCACTGAAAGGCTGTCTTTATTCATGATGGCATCCATGAGGTACTTGTTTGTGCTTGGGTTGAAGTCCTTTGTATGTGTTTCTGGGAGTCATAAGGCCTCTGACAACTCTCTACCAATTGTTGGGATGAATGGTGAGTTCCCTTCTTATGGTACCACCTTTAATTAATACATTCAGCCTGTAAGTTACCAGTGGGGTAAGGTACCATGGTCTGATACATCAGACACAGCCCCTAATGCTTCAAAAGAAATGTTGCATTTGGTGGGATTTGAACCTGCATCCCCATAACAGGAATTTGTAATCAGACTCAAGGTGCCTTTTAACCACTAGGCTAGCACCACCCTATGACCCAACCTCCAATTAGTGCTATAATATCCGCTTTTTTATGATTATGTAAGCATAAAATTAATTGTAGCCCTGGTCCCCCTGAGTATGGTGGTGGTGACAGAACCTGTGTAGGTGCCTTAGTTGTGGAGAAAAATGAAAAATACTTTCCCAGACACAAGTCTTTTTTGTAATGTTCAAAAAAAAAAAAACCTCCAACCATCCAACCTCCAACCATCCAACCTCCAACCTCCAACCCCCCAACCCCCAACTACCTAACCACCTACCTAACCCCATACCATACCATCCATACCATCCATACCACCCATACCATCTACACCATCCATTCCATACCATACCATAACCATGATATCCCCATCCCATACCCCATACACACCCAACCCCATACCATACCATCCATTCCATCCCATACCCCCATACCCACCCAACCCCATACCATACCATACCATCCATTCCATCCCATACCCACCTAACCCCATACCATACCATACCATAACCATGATATCCTCCTATCCCATACCCCATACCCCCTCCTAACCCCCATACCACCCATACACACCTCATACCACCCATACACACCCCACACACCCCACACACCCCATACACCATACCCCCATACCCCCTACCATCATACCATCCAATAATATTCTCTAAGTCCCCAAGTCAGTGAGGGTACTTATAGAACTAATAAGAGGACATTTCATAGAGGGTGGTGTGCCTCAGTGGTTAAAGTGCACCTTGAGTCTGCTGACAAATCCCTGTTATGGGGATGTAAGTTCAACTCCTACCAAGTGCAACATTTCTTTTGAAGCATTGGGAGCTGTGTCTGATGTATCAGGCATGTAACTTACCAGCTCAATATATTAATTAAAGGTGGTATCATACCCTGTTTGATATATCCACAGTACAGCCTGTGGTGCAATCAAAGGAATGATAGGTATTTGAAGGATTGGAATTGAATAAATTGGATTTGTTTGAGGAGGTAGTTGGGTCGTGAAGCAGAATCTATGTAGTAGGGTTTTATCCCTCCAACAATGGGTAAGTCCTTAAGCAGAAGCAAATGTCAATTTGATCCTGACATTACCCCCCTTTTAGGACTCAGTGTCACGACAAGTTTTCCTTGAGTCCAGTCAAATAAAGTATGCTGGGGGACCTCAGTAAAATTTTCAAAGCAGGTGAAAGGTAGGGTATCCCAGATAGCAGTTGCAATACGATGTGGGGAGTTTGGATGGAGGTGATGGAATTTGTCAAGGAGCTGTTTAAAGTTGCCAAGGTTGGATTCTGGTTCCCAACTGTTTTCCTCAAGGCCATAGCCTTTCCATTTAATGAGGTATTGCAGTTTGGTATGATAGAGATGACTGTCCAAGATTGTCTTCACCTCATATTCTGTGTCACCCTTTGCCATAATGATTGGTTTGGGTATTGGGGGCTGGTGTCACTCAGGAATATGATCAGGTACAAATGGGCAGAGTTTGCTGACATGGAAAACTGGGTGGACTTGTTGGAAGTTCTGGTATAGTAGAAGGATTGGGAGCTCTGATGACTGTCAAATCAAACTCTGGTTCAGCCAGTGTGTGGATAGGAGACTGTATTTCTGTTTTTTATTCAATGGGCTGGTTTGCTCTGATGGTTGATCACTCTCTAACAAGTTGTGTATGGATTTCAGTGATGGATATGATGATGGTATGGACTAGCTATAGTCAATAATATATTGTGGGATGCTTGTGAAAGGCTTATACATGTTGTATTGGATCATTTACTGCTATTTGTATGTACCTATTTGTGTCCTCCTGGTCAAAATGTGGATTCTAAAGAGGGTTCTAGACTAGTTTAAGCTTGATTCAGTGTGTCAATGTGTTTCTTTCTTCTTCTGACTAGACTTTGTTGTTACTCACCTTCCCTTGGATGTCCAGCAATTCTAACCTTAGGTCCTGCAACTATCCTTGGCTCAGTATTTCATGTAAGGGGCTTCCAGTGACTTAGTCTTAACAACCTTGTATATGACTTAGCTCCAGATGGCTTTAGATCAGTACTCTCTTCAGATGCAAGCAGATTTGTAGACAGTAGTTTATTCCAGTAGTGAGGAGATGGGGGGATACAGGAGAATCTACCAGCTTTTATACCTTTCTGAAGGTGGCTGTGTTTAAAGAATATGACTCACTCCTTGGTGAGTCATAGGTGAGAACAATAGGGTTGTCAAGGAGGGTGAGTCATTCATAAGGTGGTTGCATGATAGGTGAGTCATTCATAAAGGGGTTGCAAGGAAGGTGAGTCATTCATAAACAGAACAAAAGGGTTGCTAAGGAGGTGTTATGTTTCTTATCTGTGAAGTTCTAGGAGTTATTTGTGGCAATGGGAGATGAAATCAAAGGATATTTCCAAGTTTTTGGAGATTAATTTGTTTGTAGTTCAGTGGTTAAGATGTTTTTGTTGCTGGTTGATAATGGGGACAAGTGCATGGGATGGGATTCAATGCAGAAACAACAGTTTGCATCTGTAATAGACATTATTGGTATAATTTGATGCAGATTTTTAACAGCTTTCTGGGTGCAGTGGTTCTGAGCAGATCGGATGCAAACTGACAGAGAAATTCATAAATACTGATGGGTGTTGATTCTAGTAATATCATTCAGTAGAGTTCAATTTTGATCTATTCTTCGCATGCTCAGTACTGTTGGATGTGGATTTTTTACATCTTTCTAGATGCAGTTGTTCCAAGAAGATTGGATGCAAACTGACAGAGAAATTTGTTTTTACTGGGAATTCCAGATTTTTATAGTAATATTGGTCTGGAGAGTGCAGTTTTGGTCCATTCAACTTGTGTTTGGTACCATTTGAAAGGTGTGAATCGTGGCTTTCCAAGCATTATATGGGCATACCTCTTCGATAAAAACTGGTGGAGTAATCAAACAAATTCTGTTTTCATGCATAGCCATAATTAATTTTGTAATAGGTCACATGATCATTCCATAGGCTGAGATCAATGGATATTTGCATTTTCTGATACTGGATGTTTTTATCTTCCACAGCAGCCAAAGCTTCCTGAACCACAGGAATGTTAGGGCAGTCATGAGTAGCCTCCCAATCCATGAGTGAGTCATTAATCTCAGTGTCAAAGGCAGGCTGAGGCATGTTTTGTCTAAGGTGTAGGTTCTTCAAACTGAGAAGCCAAGAGAGGAAATCACAAACATGACCCCACTCAGCATCAGCAACAGGAAGATCTGATTGCTCAGTAAGGCTAGATACACCTGAAACATCAGGGACATCATGCCCTATACCTCAAGCACAGACCAGGCTCTGCATTATGACTTTGACCCATTTGTGGACTTGAAACACAATTGTGTATCCTGGTGGTGTTCATCAAGACAGTCAGGAATGGATTGACATTTGCACCCACCCTCAGAGATACCTGTCAAATTATCATTCTTCATTGATCTTATGATATGGTGCCTATATCCTTGAATGCTCTTGCCTCCTCTCTTCCCAGCTTAGTCATGGGGTTCTTGTCATCCTTGCCATAAGCATCAGCATTCTCCTTATTATTATCACCCTTGTGTCAGTGAGCCTAGCCCAGCTGGCTGGGGGTGGGGTAATTTATCAGTGGCAGCACCTGGGGGTTTGTCAGCACCCCCATCATCTTTCCCCCCACATTAGTCAATACAGTTACCTATCCAGACACCGCTTACTTCTCCCCCAATCCCTGAACCCTCACCACCCATCCCAATCCCTGCTCCTTCATCATCACTACAATCCTTCAACACCTTTGGGGTACCAATGTGTGCACTGCCTTGGAGGTGTAAGTGCTAAGGAGAGTGCATATGGAAGTTGGGGCTTAGTTGTGTGGAGGGACATGCACAGGATTCATAAACTGATGGATCATGGTTATTAAGCAGTTGTGTCAGCTTAGTGACACCCTCATTTCCATCCTCAACAGGTTTGGGTGCCAGAGTAGCCTGGACCTTCTCTACCACTTCCTCCATTTGCTCAGATAACAGAGCACCTCCAACTGAGCAGGAGCATGGGGGCTCTGGACAGTCTCTGGCAATGTGACTGGGTTTGTTACAATTCCAGCACAGACCAGCAACTCAGCAAGGGTTATTCTGACAATGATTGGAGTCTATGTCCATAGGTTCATAAGTAGAGGAAGAGGGTGCAGCAGCAGCAGGACAGAAAGAGGTTGGAGTAGTTTGAGAAGTAGTGGTGGGAGGGCGGAATGGTTGAATTGTTCCTGGATGAATGTCCTGGTGAGGGTTGGCTGGAGAGAAGGAGTGCTGCTCATTAAAATGATACCACAACTTATCAATATGAGTGGCCTTGTCCTTCCATTCTTGAAAGGACATAGGGGGGGTGTTGAGGTGTATCTTCTCAGCCAGGCTATAGAACAGTCCATGCTCATAAGCATCCATCAAGGCTCCATCATTACAGCCTGTCTTCCCAGATATGGCCTCAAAGGCCATTGTATACTCCTCAGCTGTCATCCCTTGAGTCATCTTCAAGGTATGAAGTTGCTGATGGGCATGAGCCTCTCAGTCTGTATCCCTGAAGGCTGCCTCAAAGTGGGTGCAAAAGGTTTCCCAATCAGGGAAGGGAGAATCACCATCAAGGATAGCATGTGTGTAGTTGGAAGCCCAATCACCAGCACTGCCTCCTTGCATGTAGGAGAGGGCATAGAGGATCTTTGTCTGGTCATTGGGAAAGGAGTTGGGTTGAATAGAAATGTTAAGTTTCAGAGTGCAGAGGAAGGGATCAGCCTTCCTTCAATCACCACCAAAGACCTCTGGATCAGCTGCCTTTGGGGGACATGCAGAGATGGAAGGAGTAGTGGCAGGAGGGGGAGGAACTTCAATGACAGGAGCAGGGAGGTTCTCAACAGCAGCCTTGGTGATCACCTCAACTTCAGCCATCAGGGTTTCATGAGAAGAGGCATCAGTCTGAAGGCAAGTCACTAGGTTCTGGAGTATAATGTTCTGTTGCTCCAACTGCTCATACTGTTGTTGTTGTGCCTCCATCATTTGACAAAGACCTTCTCCAGCAGCACAAAAGACAGAGAAGGCATCACCAGGAATTTCATCCATGAGGAGAGGAGGTAGAAGGGATAAGGAAGATGTTTGTGGGGTCAAGGAGATGAGTTTCAATCTTCTGTCAGGGTGACACTGCTGTTGAAGCCACAAACAGAAAGAGGAAAGAGATTAATTCAGCCCATGCTGTAAACCATTTGCACCAGTTACAGTAACTTGCCAGCAGTTTGTTACAGCTTGAGCTGGTAACTTTTATGGTAAGTTTTGCACCCAGGTTGCATCTGTTACAGTAAGTATTCCACACTTGGATGCATCAATCCTGGTAACCATTTATTCATTTGTTTATTTATTGATTATCTCACATATTATGTAGTCAATATTATATAAGTGTCCATAAAAGGTAGTATACCCCAGGGAGCTGCTTACATAAGCAATTTCCTTATTTGGAAATATCATATAAATGATTTCTTGACTTATATATTATCTAAGCAATTTCTATATTTAGTAGTATTACATAATCAACTTCCATATTGGGAATATCACATAATGAATTTCTATATTGGGAGTATTACATAATTAATTTCCATATTGGGAAGATTACATAATTAAGTTCTATATCCACAAGTAAAACTTTCCTACATATGATTAACCTGCATTTTCTGGCTGTTGTTGGATTCATTTTCTAGCCCCATGCCCAAGCCATCTATGGTGTAACTTTCCCTCTTCTAACACTCCCCCATACATCCCTGTTGAAACTTGTTGGATAGTGGATGAGTGCCAATAACAGTTTTCCTGATATAATATTGTCAGCACCTCAATACAGATAGTATGAGAAACCACATGCCTTGAGAAGGCTATACTGTGGAGATGCCCCCATCATTTCCTGAACAAGTTGTGATACCTCCCTCAATGTCAGGCCATGAAAGTGGCATGGGCAAGGACCTTGGTGGGCATCCCCCTGATGCCCAGTTGCCTCTCAGTTGAGGCATACTTCACCTGGGCAAAGCCTTGTCAGTTCCTGTAACAAGTCTATTGAACAGATTAAAATCACCATATCATCCACCCTCCAAATCAATGCCAGGCTTGATGCTGTCAGTGGGCAGAGCCTAGCTGAATGATCAAACTGAATCCAAACCATCACTTTGTCCCTCACCCTCCATATCTCAAGAATAATGTATTCATGCATCAGCCCTTTGAGTTGTTTCTGGGTCACCAGGCTAATGACATGTTCCCCATCCTCTTCATTCTCCTTGATCAACTGGCAAAACTCACTCAGCAGGATTTTGTGGCATTCTGACCCAGTGGGCCAGCCAAGTGCTAGGTTGAAGAGTGTACAAGTGGACATACTATGGTTGGGGTAATCTCCAGTGTTTTCCTTAGGCATGCTTGTGAATCCATCATGTGATTCAGCAGCATCACCCTCAAACTAATTCTGGTCTCCTCACCTCCACACTGGCTATGATAATAAAATGTGGGAGGGATGGGAGACTAGTATTTTATTTTTTTGTATGAGTAGGATAGCTACTCCAACCCCTTTCTGTCCTGCTGCTGCTGCACCTTCCTCCTCCACTGATAAGCCTATGGACATAGACTCCAATCACTGTCAGAATAACCCTTGCTGAGTTGCTGGTCTGTGCTGGAATTGTAACAAACCCAGTTACATTGCCAGAGACTATCCAGAGCCCCCATGCTCTCATTCAGTCTGAGGTGCTCTGTCAGCTGAGCAGATGGAGGAAGTGGTACAGAAAGTCTGTGCTACTCTGGCACCCAAACCTGTTGAGGATGGAAATGAGGGTGTGGCAAAGGATTTTTGAAGATGTTGACAGTGAAGGACATGCCCTGTTCAACAAACCAATTCTCTCTTCTTTCAACTTGTACAGTAGGACCCACAATGGATATGTTGGATCATGTTGACATTGATGGCCTGCATGAAAGAGAAGACATGTCATTATCCCCAAGCCCACCCCTCTATATCTATTCCACACACCTTCACTGAGCTACTGAGCTAAAGGTCCATCTACAGACCCTAGACAGTGGCCAGCCTATGGCAGTTGATGCCCTGCTTGATTCAGGAGTGACAGGGATGTTCATCAATCAGGAGTATGTCAAAGCCAAAAATCTCACCACTTGGCAACTTCCATGGCCAATTCCACTTTACAACATTGATGGCAGCCTTAATGATGCTGGCTCAGTTTGAGAAGTTGACCTCCTGATGTGCTTTGGCAACCATTCAGAGAAAAGTATGTTTGCTGTGACCAGCCTGGGATGGGTTCTCCTTATCATAGGGCACACTTGGCTTGTTCATCATAACCCTGAGATCAACTGGTCAACAGGTAAGGTAGCAATGACAAGGTGTCCTGATGGATGTGGGTTGTGATGCATCCATGTTGTCTTAGCAAAGGAACACTCTGAATGAAGCCTCAACCTCTAGGCATTCAAGCTTAGCTCACCATGTCACCAAAAACTATAATATTGAGGTGCATGCAGTGAGCAGTGATAATCTGCAATCTCTTCCATGCAAGTGAAGAATGTCACACCAGGGAGAGTGTTGGGTGCATGCACTGTGTCTATTTCTGGTAGTATCCTCATGGTTCCATCAGGATGGATGACAGTAACCTCAGTTTGGAGTCCCATGATGAGGAAGCAATAGAAGGGAGAGGCACAATGTTTTGGAGAAGCCAGATGCAGGTAGTTTGTAATCTGGGACTGATAGGCTGTCCATTGTGCCACATTGCATGGTCCCCTCCTCTTGACTTCAATTAAACAAATAATTGAATCAAGTCCTGAAGCCCCTCCATCTTTCACCACATAGAAGTTGGGAATCCCATAATCACTCTCTCTTCCTATAAAATAAGTCAACAAGACAATTCTGCACACTCTATACACTTCATATTTACCTTCTGTGCAGGATGGCACTTCTCCACTGACAGAGTCAATTGATGTCCTCACACCATCTTGAGCTTCAAGTTGCAGTGGATTTTGAATTTCTACTACAAACTCCCACTGCCAGTGAAATATTGAATTCAGCAGTGAAACCAGCACCCCATGTGGAGGATTCAAAACAATGTGCACTTGGCTCCACAGCAAGGTGATCTCACAATCACCAGTACATCCAGTGGTTGGAAGGTATGGGAGGTAGCTCCATGGTATCAAGACAATGTTGGTGCAACCTGCAGCTTGAGCCAATCAAAGTCACAAATCAGATCAATCATGCAGAAGTTGCTCCAAAGTTGAGTCACACTGAGCTGTTATTGTGACAGTCATGGAAGTTGGTTCAGACTGATTCAAGTCACCATGGTTTATATTATTTGGAGAAGCTCCAGAGTCTGCCCAAAACCCCATTGTTCACCGCAGCCATCAACAAGTCCAGTGTTGAGACTGTTGAGTTCTCCATCCAACATCACTTATCTCATGATGGGGTAAGCAGCATTGGGCATTGATGATGGCAAACTCAACAGCCTCAAGGTGGGATTTGTCCATGGCTGTGGTAAGCAGCAGGATTTTTGGTGGACCCAAAGGCTTCTCCAGTGCTCTGTGCTGCACAAATTTGGAGAATCAGTTCTCAAAGTAGCAGACTGAGGAGTTACATTCACTGTTCAGACTTTCATTTGTTCAGATACTTTCACTTGTCCAAAAGTTGGTGCATTCAAATGTTCATATTTTCTTTTTCTTTTTACAGTATGGCACCCATACTATCTAAACAATACAGTGTGCCAATGAGGGAATTAATAATAATGATATGCAATCCATCCACATTAGTATTGGTGTGAGGGCACTTATTATTATTGGGGCTGTCCTCCATGTCATCAGAATTGAGGATCTAGATCATGGTTGCCAAAGTCAGGTTCAGGTCAGGTTTGGCCCCATTTGGGCAAAACCTGAACTTAACCAAAACCTGAATCTTCTCAATTGGCAAAACCTGAACCTAACCTGAAGAAAACCTATATTAGGTTAGGTTCAGGTTAGGTTCAGGTTTAACCAAGGTTCAAACCTGAAATCATGAGCCCCTTCAGACAGGAGAAATATCTGAGCTCAACACTGATTTTAACCATAATCCAGAATAAGTCATCAATTCTTGCAAGTTCCAGAATTATGTAAGCAGGTTCCTTGGTGGAGAAATAGGTTACTTTGAAGTGAAGTTATACATAAAACCTCATGAACAGTTTATATTGGCTATACATAGTCTACATATAGTCAATATAAACTTTGTATGAGGTTTTATGTTTAACTTCACTTCAAAGTAACCTATTTCTCCACCAAAAAACCTGCTTACATAATTCTGGAACTTGCCAGAATTAATGACTCATTCTGGATTATAGTTAAAATCAGTGTTGAGCTCAGATATTTCTCATGTCTGAAGGGGCTCATGATTTCAGGTTTGAACCTGGTTTAAACCTGAACCTAACCTGAACCTGAAAACATGGGGGCCCAAAACCTGAACCTGACCTGAGGAAAATTACATGAAACCTTACCCCAATGGAACCTGACTTGGGTCAGGTTCAGGTTTGAACTCAGGTTTTCCAGGTTTGTAACCTAACTTCAGCAACCATAATCTAGATATCTAAAAGGGGATCATTGCCAACTATGACATACCTACACAACAACTGGAAGATGTACAACATCACATTCCCTATAGACAAGACATAGGGCTACCTGGTTCTCAATATTTGTCTTGGGAAGTTTCTGCTTGCTCACAAGCTGTTGGAAGAATTTGAGAGCTGTCCCATCATTGTAATCTCTTGAAGACCAGTGGCAACTTTCCTGCACAAATTGCCAAGACAGCTGCCAAATTATGTAATCAGGACCTTGAAGAATGGTCAGGACTTTGCCATGCCAACTGCTGAGGCAACTACTGAATTATATAATCAGGACCTTGTGGAACAGTGATGACTTTACTGTGCCAACTGCCAAGGCAATTGCCAAAGGATGAAATCAAGACTTGGATGAATGGTAATGACTTTACTGTGCCAACTGCAAGCATGCAAGATGAATCAGACTGATGAATGTAATACTGTGCCAATCACTGAGGCAACTCCCAAACTACACAATTGAGTGGAGAAGACTTTGCCTTGCTGACTTCCAAAGTTCTTCCCTTGCCCACCCTCTGAAACCCAACTCCACATCATGCAAGCAGTTCTCTCCAATCCCTGGATCTTGGATCCTATTGCCATTGAACAGCAGCCTTCAAGTTTTTCACAAGACCCTTCCTCTGTCTTAAATGGCTCTCTAGCTGGAGTCTGTTGGAAGTCTTCAAGGATGGGTGGATGGCTCAAAGTCTCACCTGACTCTTCAGAAGAGTCTTTAATCATGGAGGCTCAGTCATTAAAACCTCATCCAATGATATTAACAGTTTTGTCTGCCACAGTACACACTATCCAAGAGTGGATGGTCATGGTAAAGGTATGCCAAGATCTTACCCATGCTATTGACCTTGGGCTTCTCCCCATTCTTTCCAACACTGCCCTCAATTTGTTCTGGCCTGAGATGAAAGCTACCACTGCATTTATGGCTGCTGTGAAGAGTCTATCCTTCTAGACACTATCTTTTGGTACCTTGAAGGGAGTCCTGAGCCAACTGACCTTCCTTCTATCTATCCCTTTTACAACAACATACTCCCTGGTGCTGTTCTGAACCCCCAGCATTCAACTGCTCATGTATCCATTTGACTACTTGACTGGGAGGCCAACATCATTTCTCCCCTCCAATCATGTCAAAACAGCAGACAAATGACTTTGAAGTGGTCTCAGAGATGGATGCAGAACAGGGACTCACATATATAGTCAAGAATTCATTATCTTCTGCAAAATGGGGCAAAGTGATGTGAAATTTAGCCACTGCAGCCCTTGGAATGCACCTCATGATAACACCTGCAAGTATCCTCTCACTTTCTCTTGGCACTTTCATCATCTGTGTGGTTTACTCAGGTTAACCCCAATTTGAAAATTAGGACTCCACCCTCTCAACAGCCATCAAGACTAATGCAGATCACATTCTCTTGATTGTGTGTGGCATGAGTCCAATTCTACTCTTGTTTCCAGAAATCACAGATTTGAATTATCAGGAAATAACAAGGTTGGAGTGGCATATGGTAAGTATTATGACAATGTATGCATGAAGTACAAGCCCATCTCTCACCTGGACTTGTCAGATGTGGAGATTTGGTCAAACACTCTGGGTTGGTCAACATCTAGACAAGAGAACTATGTTTGTGGAACAAACTGTGTGGAATTTCTTGCTGGAGATGATAACAGGCCAACATTTGATCATTCCAATGCAACCCAACAACCCAGAAACATCAATTTCTATCAGTAAGCAGCCCAAAGTCCATCCAAAGCAACTCAAAGAAGTTGTTGTTGGGGCAATCCACCAGATGAACAGCCTGGATGGCTGAAACTTGCCAACTCCATCTATGGAAGTCCTCAAGAAAAAAGGAAAGAAGCTGGTCAGGTCTGACCAAAGGTCAGACTCTTTCAGCCCTTCAAAATGAATATACTCTCCTGCCTGGTTGCAGCCCAGGCAGATAGATTGGACACCCTTTGGGTCAGCTTTTACTGCACAGGAGAGGACCCAAAGGGTCCCTTGACCTATCACAGACCCATGGGTTGGACAATATTGACCACTGAGGGGACAGTGCTAAACCATGGTTTGGCATGGTCAGGGCAGGGTATTGACAATAAAACCCATGGGCTGGGCCACTCCACCCATGGGTGGGACCTGCTGACCAATGAGTTAGAGCATTAGACCCATGGGGTTGACCCCTAGACCCATGAGTTTGACCTCCAGACCCATGAGTTTGACCCCAGACCCATGGGTTTGAGCCCTGGACTCATGAGTTAGACCCTCAGACTCATGAGGCAGAGCCTCAGACCCATGAGTTAGACCCTCAGACCCATGAGGTGGACCATCAATCTCATGAGCTTGGCCAGACCCATGGGTTTGACCCCTGGACTCATGAGTTGGACCATCAGACTCATGAGTTGGGCATCAGACCCATGGGTCTGACCCCCAAGCCCATGGGTCAGACCCCTGGACTCATGAGTTGGGCCATGGACAAACCTACTATATTGGGAAGACACCATATAGGGCAGGATTACATAAGATCATTATGTAATTGATTATGTAATTGGATTATATAATACTTATGTAATGGTTATATATATAATAATAGTTCAGATGATAACATTACCATATATGGAAATATTATGTGATAGTTTATGTAATTATATTACATAATATTGCCATATATGGCATACAGCAGTGGTTTGGGATGAAAATGTTCATAGCACATGAAGGAGTGGTTGGATTTTGTTCAAATTACATTCATTGGAAAGGGGGGATCAAAATGGATTGAATGGGGGTACATGATCTACAAAGAATTGATGGAAGGGGGTGGGCAGGGACAGTGAAAACAGGAAATCTGCAGCAGCTCCACACTGGAGCCACCAAAATAATCATCCTCAGAGATGAGGATAGAGCACCATGGGATGCATCCATTGGTCCAAGAAAGAAGGAAATTGATGGAGAAATGGGGGAGATCAAGGATAGTTGCAGGACCTAAGGTTAGAGTTGCTGGACATCCAAGGAAAGGTGAGGAATAACAAAGTCAAGTCAGAAGAAGAAAGAAACACATTGACACACTGAATCAAGCTTAAACTAGTCTAGAACCCTCTTTAGAATCTGCATTTTGACCAGGGGACACAAATAGGTACACACAAATAGCAGTAAATGATCCAATACAACACATATAAGCCTTTCACAAGCATCCCACGATATATCATTGACTATAGCTAGTCCATACCACACCCTTATCCATCACTGAATTCCATACACAACTTGTTAGAGAGTGATCAACCATCAGAGCAAACCAGCCCATTGAATAAAAACAGAAATACAGTCTCCCATCTACATACTGGCTGAACAGAGTTTGATTTGACAGTCATCAGAGCTCCCAATCCTTCTTCTATACCATTTGTCACATGTTTGGTATTGTTCAATAGGCACAATTCATATCTTTCTGGGCACAGTCATTTGGAGTCAATCTGATCAAAACTGATGGAGAAATTCAAAAAATACTCCTTTAGAGTAGTGCATCCCCTATCTGGATCATGTGATGGATCTGTGAGTCCAGAATTGGAACTAGGCCTGGTCCACATCATTACATAATCACAATCTGTTGCCCTTAAGGCAGTAGGATAGCTTGGATGAACAAGCAAGCTATACAGTCTTGAGGAAGGATGGCAAGTTGAATTGCCTTGTCCAAAGAAAATGGACTTGATGTAGGGCATAAACTGCCCCTTTTTGATGAGGACTGTTGAAGTCTGATGGACAGTCAATAAATTGACTGGTGTTCATGGTAAAGGAATGAGGCAATATTATGAGTTGGAAAGGGGGTATGAATCCAATTGATTCTTGAATAAATGAATGACAATGGAATTGAATGAGCATGGTGACATGTAATTGATTCATTTGTAGGGCAAATAGGCCTCAGATGAGGATTCTATGGTGTAGGGATTTATCCCTCCAACACCATGCGGCACCTCTGGCATACCTGAGGATCCACCCCAGCCACCTCCAGCATGCAGGGGAAGGATAGAACACAATTGCCTGGTGACCCAGCAAGCAATCAATCCAGCCCCTGTTGCTGTGTGGCTGTGGGCATCTATCTCACATTGCAGGGGGAACCCTTGACTTTTTTTTTTCAATCTCTGGTTAAATGAAAGCCCTTGATTCCCTCTTTCCAATGGTCCTTGTTGTAATAAGATTGGTTGTGGCTATGTAGAACCTAAGGACTCTGGGAACTGACAATGAGGGCAGATAGATCTGTAGGGGAGTCTAAATGCTCAAGTGGAGTGAGGGCAGGCAGAGCAAGAAGAGACTGTGGTATTTGGAAGTACTGGCCAATTTATAGCCCCCAGGATAGGAGAAAATACAGGAGTTACAAGTAGAAACACAGAGATGTACTAAAGAGAATACAGGTCAAATTATGTCAGTGGTCCATGGGTGCAGGAAACTGCTCATGGACCTAGGAGATGTCTGCCAAATGCAGCAGATGTGCTTGAACCCAATGTGATTACCGAATAGGGGTTGCCCCCTCTAAAACCATCCTTCGGCCTGCCGGACCTGTCCTTTGGTCTGTCAAACACCCCAACCCCAACAATTGGACCAGTGGTTCATGTTTTATGGGCATTTTTCTCCCTGATGAGCTGGCATCCATATCTCCCCCATTTCTCCATCAATTTCCTTCTTTCTTGGACCAATGGATGCATCCCATGGTGCTCTATCCTCATCTCTGAGGATGATTATTTTGGTGGCTCCAGTGTGGAGCTGCCTCAGATTTCCTGTTTTCACTGTCCCTGCCCACCCCCTTCCATCAATTCTTTGTAGATCATGATATTTGTACCACCATTCAATCCATTTTGATCCCCCCTTTCCAATGAATGTAATTTGAACAAAATCCAACCACTCCTTCATGTGCTATGAACATTTTCATCCCAAACCACTGCTGTATGCCATATATGGCAATATTATGTAATATAATTACATAAACTATCACATAATATTTCCATATATGGTGATGTTATCATCTAAACTATTATTATATATATAACCATTACATAAGCATTACATAATCCAATTACATAATAATCTTATGTAATCTGCTATATGTCTTCCATATAGTAGTTGTCATGCACATGGGTCTAGGGGTCAGGCCCATGGGTCTAATGCCCAACTCATGAGTCTAGGGGTCAAACCCATGGGTCTGAGGGTCTAACTCATGGGTCTGAGGGTCCACCTCATGAGTCTGAAGGCTCAAACCCATGGGTCTAATGCTCTAACTCATGGGTCAGCAGGTCCCACCCATGGGTGGAATGCCCCAACCCATGAGTTTTATTGTCAATACCCTGCCCTGACCATGCCCAAACCATGGTTTAGCACTGTCCCCTCATGGGTCAATATTTGTCCAACCTATGGGTCTGTGATAGGTCAGGGGACCCTTCGGGTCCTCTTGTGTGCAGTAAAAGCTGACCCAAAGGGTCCAAATCTATCTGCCTGAGGTGCAAGGTTGTTGATTGAAGTTGACTCAAAGACCAAGCTGACTAACAGAATAATTTACAGCTTCTCTTGAATCTTACAAGAGATACATTCAGACTCTCAAAGAACAGCTCAAATCCTGAGGTCCTCCAAATCCAACATCAGGTAGGCACTTGAGCCAACCAAACTCTGTTCCCAGTCTAAAATGTACACCAAAACCAGAGCATATGCCTGAAACACCCCAAGTATCTGAACCAGAACTCCAGATTATACAAGAATCTACACCCAAATCCATACCTGAACAAGCTGAACCAGAGTCTTTGCTCAAAAATGACCACATTTCCAATGGAGAACAACATGTCCCTGGACTAGACAACAAGTCTGGTGATGAACATAACCATGAGATCAGTGATGAACATGATGATGAGACTGGTGATGAACCTGATTCAACCCCACCCAATGTGACCACACCCAATTTGACCCAACCCAATATGACCCTGCCTGATTTGATCCCACCCAATGCAACCCAGCCCAATGTGATCCCACCTGATTCAATCCCACCTGATGCAATTCCACCCAATGTGACCTTGCCTGATATAACCTCTCCCAATATGACCCAGTCTGATACACCTCACCCAATGTAACCTTGCCCAATGATGAGATCCCACCCAATGCAACCCCATGCAACCCCATCCTACCCAGTGTGACCTTGCCCAATGATGTGACTTCCCCTGATACAACTTCACCCAATACAACCTTGCCTGATATTCCAAATGGATCCAGACCTGAAGAGGGTATCAGTGATGAAAATGGTTCCAATTGACCTTCAAGCTCTTCCTAATCCAAAATCCAAGAGTCTATCCAGGGTTTCTGAGGAGGAAATTGGGGCCTTGACATCACATTCTCTCAGTGACAATGACCTTCCTAAATCCAGAAAAGATACAGATGTGACTTGTTGTGCTTGCTGGGCTCCAACTACTGAGTTTGAAGATTCTTGTGGCAAGCAGCTACATCACACATCTGAGGTTGATCAAATTCTCATCAAATATCTAGAGCAGCTTCTGGAATCTCTGCCCAATACTCTTCCTGAGGGTGATGCTGTCTACTTCCCCAACCCTCCTAATTGGGATGACAAATACTGCAACAAACCTGAAAATGATCATGGTCTTTCCTTAAAACACTGGTTCAAGGCCAGCTATTGTGATTGTACTAGTATGGAGAAGTGAAATATATCTGAGGTAGAAATTGAGAGGGTTCTAGCTCTGGCTGAAGAGAAGGGACCTTGTGCCACATGAGATACTGATGGATCCATATTCTGGGCTTGAGGGGAGAGAACTAGGGAACTCATCAAGACATTCAGAGAGGCTTATCAATGGGTTTGGAGCATAAAAAAGGATTCCATACAGCTTGATCTTATCATGGTGTCATTCTTAAACTGCGTCAAGAATACACTTCAGAGATGGCCAATCAAGGCAAGTCCAAAGTGTCTCTCTGGGATAACCCAACTAACATACCCATTAGATACCTGAATATGAACCCCTTGAGCCTGAAGGCCCCCCAACCTCTGAAATAGAAAAAGGATCTGAGTGTGAAAAGTCCAAGAAACAACACCTTCCAGGTGATGAAACTGGTTCAAGTAAAGCCAAGCAACAGAAATTGACCCCAAAACCTGTGAAATGGTCTTGAAAGGATGAGGAGAAGACTGACAGTAGACTGAAAGGAACCAGTGGAAGATACTACTAACTGAATACAATACCTATTGCAGAACAATAGGGTCAGGGCAAGCACCTCTCTGAAGTACTCATCAGTGTCTGCCTAAATCTGCATATTCAGAATGAGTCAAACATAGACCATCTCTCTGACTTGGAGTTAGTGTCAAGTGATAGCACTAACCAGGTATATGTAACCAACTCTAGACAATTAGTATAACATCAAACATTCTCATGTAGATGACATATGAAAAACTCATGTGGCACAGCTGGAGCTTGAACAAACAGGGAGACCTGCAACTTGAAGAGATCACTTTCAAATTTCCTATTCTTCAGGGTGAAAGGGTAAGCCAAAATGCAGTAAACAGCTTGGAGCATTGACTGGACTTGTTATGCTAGGACAAGGACCATGAGGATCAAGCACTTGATCACAAGCAAAAGCATCCCTCATGTATCAGGGCTGGTGTGAATTGGTGGAGATAATGGAAAAGCAGGAAATCACTGCCAAACTTTCCCAATAGGGAGGCTGATGCTCCACTGGGCTCTACTTTTCTCAAGGTTGTGTCAAGCATAAGGAATGTAAGCAGGGATGAGATCAAAACCAACTTCCAAAACCATGCTATTCTTGTCTTACAACCTATTCCCCTCCATGATGTATGGAGTAGGGAGAATGTTGAGGTGATGCTAAATCAATGAGCAGGAAGTTGAGTCCCTGTTCATGGTAAGTCAACCAGTTGCTTAATGCTTTGATTGAACTTTCTCTGATTGTCCAACAGTCTTGATTGAGAGAACTTTGAGAATGCCTTCTGTCATCAAAAACACCACCATAGGAGCTCTCATTGATGAAGGTGCCTCAGGGGCACACTGACCTCTAAATGCACTCTCTATCCCTCATGTCTCTCTAGGAGTCCAATCCAAATATGAAAGGTACAATTAAACACTCATCAGCTGGACAGGGTACTGACAGTCTTATCTGAAGGATTCTGGATTCTGATGTACAGAGTTGGAACACAATAATGACTCACCCAGAGGCAATTATCCAGCATACACCATCAAAGACAAAGTGGTAGGGGATGGTTACACTGTCAGGGGCAATCCATTCCCCTCACATGGATTCAAATGGACTGTGCACAACAATGCACTTACTCATGGGCTACAAGATCTTTGTCATCTGTATGGATCCAGCATCATTCTCCCTCAAATGCATGGATGAGAAAAACTGGTTTATCAAAGACTGCCTTTGTTCATCCAGTTGGGAAGTCATGGTCATACCACCAGGGGGGACTCTGTAAGTGATTGCATCACCTAATTTGCCCATGGCTGATGGGAGAAATTGGCTAGACTGCTACCTGCAGGGTGCATGCACTTTGCACTCACCCCTGAGCATGAAGGACTCAACAATCCAGGGGCAATGGCTAGAGGGATACATTTCTATAGCTGGCCCTGACTTTCTGACGTTATTCATGCTCTCTGGCATCTTCAACTGATGCAGACTCATATCACAAATGCCAAACATAGCAAAGCCTGGACATTACTTGCAAGAATGCTACTCAATCTTTCTGCAAGATCAGAGGAACATGATAATGACTTGCCCTCCATCAAAGACATTGCCTCCCTCCTTGTTCTAATACTGAACCTGGAGAAACTAGGATTCAAGGCTGGAGAAATGCTGAGCTGTCTGCAGCCTGGATGATTGCCCAGATAAGAGCCAAGATCTTGTTAGAAAATGCCAAGACGGATGGATCAGAGGTGTATCCAGAGTGGAAAAGGTTGGATGAATCACTAGGAGAGTGGTCCAAGAAAAAGCAGGATCTCAATCCTGAAGAGCTAAGAAAGCTTTTACTCACTCAAGGATTATCACATGAGAGTATACACCCAGACTAGTATCATCAACGTGTCATCAGACATCAAGGTTGTCCTAGCTCTCTCATTGCAATGCACCCAAGTGCATCTGATTGTATAGAATACCTCATAGAATACCTAAATCAGACTGAGCAAGACAATGGCTGCTATAGACACCCCTATTGTCTGAAACTCAGCTCATAGTGATCTAAAAGACAAGCATATATTCCTGTGTGGGGTTGACTACTAAAACAAAGGGCTAGACATACAGCAATAGAGCAGGACCCAGACACCAAGGGTGGGGTAATTCATGGGGTCCCCACTGCCCACCTGGGAGCAACAGAGAAGTCAAACCAGGTGGAGCAATTACCAGCAGTGAGTTCTCTATGGGCTCAGCTGACACCCAGCTGGCAGCCAGCTGATTTTCAAAGTCTGCAAACTTGGAAGATATGACACCCAAGGCCTATTGCCTTCAGTGTATGAAGGCATGTGCCTTGGGTACAGACTCCAAGATGGATATCTACTGGTATTCCTCTGTGAGCCAGAAGACTTGGCCTTGGACTTAACAGAACACACTTCAGCCTCATGCTGCTCCACCAAATGCTGGCACTCTAGTGCAAACTGCTCATGCTCCACTTGCAAGGTACAAAGCAGAACAGCCACCCTCTCTGCATCCAATAGACCCTCCTTGGGCCAAGCAGCAACCTTGGCAGGACCCCCACCCCCCAGAGCTGGAGAGACCTGTCCTCCCAGCACTAGTAGGCCCTGTGCCCTTGATGGGACAATGGTTGGAACATCAAGAACCACACCTGGCTGAGATCCCTGGGACAATGGCCCACTGGGAGATAATCCTGGTGGGAGCATAAGAGAAAATGCAAAGAAAGGAACAAACATGAAAGCAAAAATGAGAGGAGAAGTGGCATTGTTGCAATAGTCTTGTGTGCTCACTCAACCAGAAAAGGCAAACATGAGACTTTCAGCAAATGCCACTCCTTCATTCACTAGCCTGCATCCATAGTCCTCATGTCTTGGACTACAACTTGGAATCTGGCTGGGTGGAGCAGTTAGCAAGATACCAGAAGAGCAGTCTCTGCAAGCCAATCTGGTTTTCAGGGCCTGAAAACTTGAGAGATGTGGCACCCAAGGCAGAGAGACCTTGAGCTCAGGTCCAAACATGGAGATCTAGTGGGAGAATGGTCAGAAATCATGTATGTGTAAAAAAAAGTTGTCATAGTTGCCAAGAGAGGTCCATAGGATAGCAGTTGAGGATGTCAGGACCCAGACAGTCTTCCTACCAAGGGTGGAGCAGTTAGCAAGGTCCTTTGGTAGACACTATTATTCAGTATTTTGCAAACATCTCCACCAGTTTTGATCTGATTCATTAGGAATGACCACCCCTGGAAAGATGCTAAAAATCCACATTGAATGGCAACAAGGGAAAAACAAATGGATGAGAACTTGGCTTTCTGTAATTCAGTCTCCCCATGTCTCATTTCATCTTTACCTCTGCTTTTCTGATTACTAAAGGCAATTATGATTCTAGCACCCTATGTCTGATGGAGGGAACATCTAGGGCAACCAGTTCCACCTTTCCCCAAGGGATTTTTTTCAGTAGGAGAGGAGGAATACCTTGGTTAAGCCATATTCCCCTATTCTGAGTTGATATTGGAATATCTCCTTCAGTTTTGAAGCTTTTGACTTGATTTCTTTTTCATCATTTTTGCCTTAACCCCACCTTTCCACCAACTACAATAGCATTTTTTTGTGATGTATATTAAGTGCAGGAGATGCAAATTTCTATTGTCTTTCCCCTCACCCCCAGTTTTGAAGGCTTGAGAAACTGCCACTGGTCCAAGGGTAAACTCCACAACACAACCACTACTTATCATGCTTTTGATAGGTTCTCAAGAGGAGGACTTAGGGTGTGATTTGATCCCTTCATCCACTGTTTAGATAGACTCTATCAAGACAGTACCATTTCCCTATCCAAAGACCATTCCTTTCCAAGGATCTGAACACATTGATCCTGTGGTCTTGTCTTTTCATTCTTGATTCCATATTGTGGACTGTGGTTGGATTCAACCATTTGATTCCCACATACAACATGACCATCACTCACTCATCTTCTCCACCATTACTGCCCTCCTCCTCATTGCCTCCCTCATCTGTTCCCTGTTCATGCTGTGGTAAGTTCCCATCTCCCAGTGGTATCTGCATCATTACACTCTCACTGGTCCTTATCAAGCTGTGCTGCCCTGACAAAAGACTTGTGTGTGACAACACAGCCAAAGGTGTTCTTGATATGGTGAGTTTTGGGTTTGTTTTTCTTTGCCTTGTGTGCTGGTTATGTGCTCAAGTGACAGCCATTCCACTCAGTGCTAATTGGGGATTTGTGGCATCAATTGCTTGCATGGCTGCCACTTTGTGTTCTTGTGCATTTCATAAGGCTTTGCACTGGTGCCTGAGGAGGTCCTCCATCTCAGCTTGTGTTTGATATTGTTTGGGGGGTGAGTTGCCAAGAAACCAATCAACATACAGGAGTTCATATGCCTGACCATAGATGTGCTCTGGCAATTTAAACATCAATCGAAGTGGTGAAGATGAAACAATGAAGGGGGTTGATGAGAAACCCATTGTGGACTCAAAGGCAGCCATAGCTTTTGATCAGGTGTGCTCAAAGGTGGGTGGCATGATTTGTGGTGTGCTTGTGGTATAGAAGAAGGATTGGGAGCTCTGATGACTGTCAAATCAAACTCTGGTTCAGCCAGTATGTAGATGGGAGACTGTATTTCTGTTTTTATTCAATGGGCTGGTTCACTCTGATGGTTTATCACTCTCTAACAAGTTGTGTATGGAATTCAGTGATGGATAAGGTGATGGTATGGACTAGCTATAGTCAATAATATATCATGGGATGCTTGTGAAAGGCTTATATGTGTTGTATTGGATCATTTACTGCTATTTGTATGTACCTATTTGTGTCCTCCTGGTCAAAATGCAGATTCTAAAGAGGGTTCTAGACTAGTTTAAGCTTGATTCAGTGTATCAATGTGTTTCTTTCTTCTTCTGACTAGACTTTGTTGTTACTCACCTTTCCTTGGATGTCCAGCAACTCTAACCTTAGGTCCTGCAACTATCCTTGGCTCAGTATTTCATGTAGAGGGCTTCCAGTGACAAGAGGTTTGGCTGGGGAGGCAGCTGGACTCCTTTGTTAAACTCGAATGTGGTGATCCCATGGTTTCTGGCCAGGGAGCTGATCAAAGGAGCTCCTTGAAAACACATCTCGGAGTCGGAATTCCTCTGGGACAAGCTCCTCAAATGTCTTCACTGCTCATTTGCTTTGGCTTTCGCAGCCTCTGCCAGTCTCCTGGGAAGGGGTGCTTATTGCTCAGACAATCTCGGAGTGCTCAGTGTCACTGGGGAAGTAAGCTGCAAAGATGGCATCTCCTTTTTCCAGTGTCAGGGACTCATTAATGTCGTCAGCATCATCCTCCATAGGAGTGGGAGGTGTCCAGGGTTCTTCAGTGTCTTCCTGGAGATTCTCCTTTCCGACGCTCCGCGTTCCACATCTTCCGGATCACTACACGACAGTCAGATGGGCACCGGGTCAGTGTGACTACCCCAGTTGTCCAGTCAATCTCTGGGTTGTGATGGTGAAGCCATGTGTGCCCTATGATCAGCTTGGTTTTCCCAGTCCGATCACAGAGAACACTACCCATCTTGGAGTGATCATTGATCTGGAGGATGTCCTCAACCTCTTCATGGACAGACCATTTCATTCAGTGTTCCATCAACATTGTAGACAGGGATTGGGCGTGCAAGGGTTGTATGTCTAGACCATTTTTCCTTTGTGGAAGGTCGGGTCCATGACATTCTGGTGGCTCCAGAGTCCAGTAGGGCCTTTCGGCACAGATTGCTCCAGTCCGCAGTGATTGGATTTTTCACCTTGATCTCTGTGGCTTTGT
>MU129002.1:45758-58691 GCA_014904985.1 Hydnum rufescens UP504 | reverse complement strand
TTAGTCTTAACAACCTTGCATATGACTTAGCTCCAGATGGCTTTAGATCAGTACTCTCTTCAGATGCAAGCAGATTTGTAGACAGTAGTTTATTCCAGTAGTGAGGAGATGGGGGTACAGGAGAATCTACCAGCTTTTATACCTTTCTGAAGGTGGCTGTGTTTAAAGAATTATGGTTGCTGAAGTTAGGTTACAACCCTGGAAAACCTGAGCTCAAACTGAACCTGATCCAAGTCAGGTTCCATTGGGGTCAGGTTTCATGTAATTTTCCTCAGGTCAGGTTCAGGTTTTGGGCCCCATGTTTTCAGGTTCAGGTTAGGTTCAGGTTTAAACCAGGTTCAAACCTGAAATCATGAGCCCCTCAGACATGAGAAATATCTGAGCTCAACACTGATTTTAACCATAATCAGAATGAGTCATTAATTCTGGCAAGTTCCAGAATTATGTAAGCAGGTTTTTTGGTGGAGAAATGGGTTACTTTGAAGTGAAGTTAAACATAAAACCTCATACAAAGTTTATATTGACTATACATAGACTATGTATAGTCAATATAACTGTTCATGAGGTTTTATGTATAACTTCACTTCAAAGTAACATATTTCTCACCCAAGGAACCTGCTTACATAATTCTGGAACTTGCCAGAATTGATGACTCATTCTGGATTATGGTTAAATCAGTGTTGAGCTCAGATATTTCTCCTGTCTGAAGGGGCTCATGATTTCAAGTTTGAACCTTGGTTAAACCTGAGCTAAACGCCTGACGGCTGGGGTCTTCGGAAAGGAGGCGGATAGAAGGGGGAGGGTTGTAGACAGGGTCAACCTCAGTTGATACGCTTTCAGATTCGTCACTCTCATTGTCAGAGAAAAACGTGTCATTTCCAACTCCATATGTACAGTTTTTGAGAGAGGAGAATCTGTTGGTCAGGCAGGACACATCCTTCACTGCTGACCATTGGGAAAATCCTGCAGAGGTGATCACTGAGCTTCTGAGGCATTCTTCAGAGCTGGGAATAGTTTCCATAACTCCTCATAGATGATTGCTCCAATGTCTTCCATGGTGTGGATGAATTGTTGTGGCTTCCACAGGTGGGGACAGTCACAAGAGATGTGTCCCAACTCTTGACAGTTATAACACTGTCATGCCTCTCATTTCTGAGTCGAGTCTACATCCATGGGAGTGAATGAAGTCGATGAGGAGGGTGTCGGTGCAGGAGGGAGTGTGGTTGGTCTAGGGGTGACAGGTGCTGCTGTCCAGGGTTTCTCCATGGATGTTGGGGGGTTTCTCAGAGTGTATGGGGTTGTACCGGATGTGGCTTGTCGGAACCAGAGATATAGGTTATCCAGATGCCATGCTGTGTCCTGCCATCCTCCGAGTGTCTCCGGCAGATCACTGAGGTGCATTTTTTCCAACAGTCTTTCATTGAGGCCCTGCTGATATGCATCAATCAACACTTCCTCTCCGAATCTGGTTCATCCTGCCAAGGTGTTGAAGTGTGCGGTGTATTCCTCTGCAGACATCTTCCCTTGTTTCAGATTCTGGAGTTGGGATCGTGCAGTGAACTCCCAGTCTGGTTCTCTGAAAGCGCTTTCAAAGGCAACCAGGAACCCTTCAAAGGTCTTGTATGGATTGTGGGTTTCCAGATCTAGGAAGGAGGTGGAGAGACTTTCTGCCCATGCTCTGGCAGTTCCATCCTTCATCCAGGAGAGTGTGTACAGGATTTTGTGCAACTCTGTTGGATAGACTCTAGGTTGGAGGGCAATGTTCAGCCAGATGGAGCATAGGAAACTCTCCATTTTCTTCCGATTTCCAGAGAATGGTTCAGGGTCAGCTCCCTTGGCCTCGTGAGCAGACTGGGTAGGGGGAGGGTGCTGCTGGAGTGTCTGCTGGACTGCAGCTGACACAAAGCCAGCGACGTGTGTCCCTTTGGTGGAATGGCTTGCACGCAATGTCGTCCATCTCTTCCATCACCGTGAGGGTGGCATAATTGATTGTACAGGATAGGAAGTAGATGAGTTGAGGACGTGTCTTGAGAGTGGTCGGTAAACCATCAGGAGTAAATGAGGCTATTGCGTAGCACGTCGGACCATTGATCAAATGATGATGTTAGTGAAGAAGTGAGAAGTACGAGCAATACTGAGTAAGATTTCCAGAATGTGTCTGGGATTCCCGTAGAGGAGCTTATCTAGAGATCTTTTGGAAAAGTCAGTAGAGGACCACGCTGTGAACACTATTTGTAGAGCTATCCAAACCAAGGTATAAGGTCAAAGACACCAAGATTAATATCAACGAAAACAGCCCATGAAGAGGTGCGAGTCCATAATAGATCCGGCATAAAGTTCGAGAGACACTGGGCAGAAAATGAGATAAGAGGTCGTCCGGGGGACCTCCAGGCGTGCTGCCCTGCTTGTGAAATCGGAGTAGAGCAAAAAGATCCAGGCGAGCACACGGGAAGTGGGGTTGGAACTGGTGGACACGAGCACAAGCATCTATGAAGCTCCGGCAGTCAACTGAAAATAACTCGGGACCTGTAAGTCCAGAGTAAAGCGGAAAATAGTCCATGAATAGTCTTACTTAGTATGACATTAACCCGAATACGGATCCATTTCAAAATTAGAAGGCTGACCTAGTTAGTTACCAGAGTTTAAAAGACGTAATTCATCTTGAGAGACCATAACAGCTGGGGATATCTGGACCTTGGCGACGGAGGTCGAATTAGAAATGTCTAGATCTCCATTGGACTAAAACTATTAACGCTGACATATAGCCACTGATATCTGAATAGGGCAAAGCATATTACGTGGGGCGCAATGGATCTCGTCATAGGAGATCTAAGGGGAGGTGGAAATGGGCTCACAAGGGGAGGAACAAACAATACGAGATAACAGGAACGAGGAACGTCGGCCGAGATTAAGGGTAGAATAGACAAGAAGTCTATGGGAAAAAATGAATAGAAATTCACCGTAGGATAATGAACCCTATGATTATCAAGAGAGCGAGTTAAAAAACCGGAGTCAAACCGAAATAACCGTCTCGGCAAACAAACAGCTGGGGCGCATGTTGCGAAAGGAGAGGAATTAAGTGGAAACAAGGACTGAGAAGTGGATAGGTGGGCGGACGAGGGTACCAGAGTACTTTCACTGGAGGTTGGGGGCGAACCCTGACAGAGAAGAGTATAAAAGGGAATAAGAGAATCAGAGTGTGTCAGTCTTGCTTAGTCATGTGAAGTATAGTGGATAGTTGTAGAACCCTCAAAGTAGGAGTTGCTAGACATCCATTCTTGAAGTCATGTGTTTGAATCCTGAGTCTTGCAGTTGTGTCTTGAAGTGTCTTGAAAGTGTCTTAAGGTCTTGTGTTCAAATCTTGGTGTCTTGCTATCTGCATTTTGGAGTATCTGAAGGTCCTGTGTTCAAATCTTGTGCTAAACTTCTATCTTGGAGTTTTGTGTTCAAAGACTAGAGTCAAAACAACAACAAAACCAATACAAAATAACAGTTGAGTGGCACATAACCCATCAAAACTGATCTGTCCTCATCTAAACAATCTAAACAAACATCTCATAACATTTCAACTGATCAAAAACAAATAAAGCCCATTAGGTCTCTTCTATAATTGGTGGTCCTTACAGGGATTGCAATTTTGATCAATTTTGTGCATTCAAATCAAGTCTAAATCAATTAATTCAGTATGATGACACCTCAAACCCCTCAATTGATGCCAAGGCCTTCTGCCAAGGATGCTCTATATTTCAAAGGAAAGCAACTGGACAAGTTTCTTATTGATTACAAAGCATGCTGCAAAGAAGCATTATATACAGATGAGGAGAAGTGTAAGCATTTGGTACAATATTGTGGAAGGAAAGTTGCAGAGTTGTTAAAGAATCTTCCTGAAGCAAAAGGAAATTCCTTTAACGAACTCATGGACAGCACACTTAGGGATTTCTATGGACAAACCGACAACAAGAAGAGGTACACCAGGGAGCATCTGGCTCACTATTGTTTCAAGCCTTGTTCAATTAAGAGTGAAGCAGACCTTGACACATACTATCAAAAGTTTGTGACTCAAGCTCATCACTTACAAGCAAAAGGAATGATTGTGGAGAGGGATGAAAACAATTTATTCTGGCAAGGAATACCCTGAGAAGTTCAACAAGTTGTATTACCCTACCTTTGAGTGCTCCCAGGTTTTGACAACTCTAAACCCCTCAGCCATTTTGCAGCTTATGAATGCATAAAGTCCTGCCTTAAGGATGATGTGGATTACAACATTCAAGATCTGCATAAGCATGAGGAAAAGACTTACTACAAGGGCAAAGTCAGATTTAAGAAAAACTATAACAAACACTCAAAATCAGACTCAGATTCTTCAGATTCTTCAGATTCAGATTCCAGTGATGATGAATCAGAGGAAGAAGGGTCAAGCAGTGATAGTGATAGTGTAAAAACACAGATGGAAATGCCCCAAGGAGAGGATTGGCCCCACATAAATGAGCCTCTACTCCAGCCCTGAAAACAGTTTCAGATCAAGTAGGTGAATTGGCAAAATCATTTAATGAAATGAAAATACACCTTGCATGATCTTATCCAAACAGAAATCTACCTACACCTGATCACCAGACAAGAACTGAAAACCAAGGAATTGACAGTCCTGCTACTTATCCCAATAATATCCCAAGGAATTCAAATTGTTATCCTGATAGATCTTTAGAAGGATCAAGGAGTGTGGTTATTTGTTGGTTCTGTGACAAGACTGGAATTCATTCAGTAGGAATGAAGAATTGCCCAGATGTACAGGCAATGATTTGTCAGGGGATGATCAAGTATGCAGTGGATGGAATATTAGTCAAGAGTGATGGAATGCATTTGCCAAGAGGAATTCCTGGACAAGGAGGAATTAAGCAAGCAATAATAAATGAGCTGCAGAGTCTTACTCCTCCAAATGCTTGAACTGTTAGTGCTTGCAGTGTGGTGGATGAATATGGGTGACCACTTTTTCAAGGACAATCATACACAGTGATGGCAGAACCAAGAGCCAATCCAGTTGCAAAGTCTGACAAGCCTGAAGTCAGATATACTCCCATGGGTAAGAGGCCCACAACAAGGTTTCTCACTTGCCTAAGCATCAAGTTACAGTTGAGATACCACCATGAAATGTAGCATGTCCTGTACCAGAAACTTGCCCCAGTCCACCCCAACAACCAGCTGTAGAAATGGATGTAGATGATGAACACAAAATTGAAAAAATGTGGCCACAAGAGGCTAAAAAGGGCCCAGAAAAAGAGCCAAAACCAGCCTATGTTCCACATTTTCCACCACCCCCAGTTATTTCAACTCCATTTCTTGATGCAAGGACAAAGACTCCATCGGCTGATACTCAGAAACCTGAAGAGAAACATCCCCAAGTGGTGATATTGCAAAGAAACCATAAACCCAAGGAATCACTCCCAAAAGCACTGCTTCCAGTAGAAGACAAGACAAAGAATGTCAAGTTCAAAAACAACATTCAACAGGAGGACATAGAAATGGAAGTGGACTCACCAGAGAAACATTTGCCTAAGAGTGGACCAGCATTTAAGTTTACAACAGAGTTTCAGGATGTGTGCAAAGACAAGGAAGTGGTAAAAAAGGTGCTTAATCAAAAAATAGAAATATCTTTAGGAGACTTTCTTGGAATAGCACCTGGGCCTGCTAAGTTGTTTGCTGCTGGACTAAAGTTAAAAAGGGAACCAACAAGCAAGCATAGGGACCCTCTTACTGTGAACTCTGCAGCATATGAAGAAGGAGAGATTAGTGAGTCATCAGATGAATCATTGGAAGAAGGATCTAAGTTTGAAGGAGATGCAAAGGAACCTTGGGAATGGTTGTATAGGACTCATCTGATCCATGTAAAACCAAGGAGGATGTTCACAGTGGCCACAGGGAAGGTTAATGGCAAGGTGATGGGAAGAGAAGATGTGTCTCTTATGATCAACTCGGGATCTGAATTGAATCTAATCTCAAGTGAGGCTATGGAAAAGCTGAACATCCCAATGGATCATGATGGAGAGCAATGGTCACTTCAAGGAATCAATAGTGGACCTGAACCCCTATTAGGATGTTGTCAAGATGTCCAAGTAGAGATAGGTGGAATACATTTTGATCATCATTTCTTCATAAAAAATGGGAAATTTGTGGACCATGATGTCTTGTTAGGTCAACCTTGGCTTATGGATATGGGTGCCCAGATATCATATGGAGTAAAAGAAGGACAAGGAGGAATGACAATCCAGGCTTTCCAGAATGGAGATATGGACCAATCATCAGTACTAATGCAAGCACAAGTGAATGAATCACAAGAAAAGACAAAGCTAGTCAACTCCATTTCAGTCATTCCACCAAAATCACCTATAGAACATGAACCCACCAGCACAACAGAAGAAGAGATGATGTTGGACCAATACCAGAGTGTGAAGGCCACCCCATCATATAGTTCATTACAAGGAGATGCTCCTTCAATCCCAACATTTGGAAGAGAACTTTCAGAAGCCTTATGACTCCCAGAGGTAAAGAGGAAGGTTGAATAATTGAAGGAAAACAGTATGTCATGGATGCTTTGGTGAACAAGCATGGAATCACTGCAAAAAATCTACAAAATGCATGGAGATCATCAGCCTCATTTGCAGAAAACAACCTTGAAGCTTGAATACAGAGGACTATGAAAAGTCTCCTTCCTCAAGAGATAAGTCAAGTAGCCAGCCAACACTTAGCCCAGATCATACAAACCAATCACAAGACAAAGTACAAGACAGTGGATAAGAAGAAAAATCCTGTTCCACTTGGAGTAACTCAGAGATCAGTCATATGAGAACCATACAAGGATTTACCATCATTAAATCTTTCCCCATTGCCTACACATCTTCCACAATTAAAGGACTTTTGATACAGCAGGAAATTAACACCTGAATGAATAAAGAAGATCATTTCAAACATACCTGATGATTTTCTGACAGAACAAGAACTTGATTTGCTGCTTCATGTGGTGGCTCAACAGGAAAAAGGATTGGCTTTTGACAAATCTGAAAGAGGCATCTTCAAACCTGAATATTTCCCAGATTATGTTATGGAAACCATTCCTCATATACCATGGGAATTGCCCCCCATCAAACTCCTAAGGGAATTGTAGCTTAAATGATACAGATGATCAAAGAACAATTAGCAGCAGGGAAGTATAAAACATCCTGGTCTTCTTATTGTTCTCAGATGTTTGCAGTAGCTGAGCCAAAGGCAATTTTCAAATTGTTCATGATCTTCAACCCCTCAATGCAGTGTCAGTCAGAGATTCAAGTCTACCCCCAAACATCAATGATTTCACAGACAGCTTTGTAGGGCACTCAGTGTACATTGTTGCTGACCTGTTTGCTGGATATGATGGACAACAAGTGGCAGAAGAGTCACAAGAATTGACAACATCAGATTCACCATTGGGACCAGTAAAGTTAACATCATTACCTCAAGGGTATACCAATAGCATGCAAGAATTTATGTGGACAGTAAGACATGATTAAACTGATGATTCCACATGAAGTAGATGCATTTGTTGATGATGTAGCTGGAAAGGGACCAAAGACAAGATATAAGGATGAGCCGATCCAGGAAACCCCAATATTTGACAATTTATTTGGGAATTTGCACAAACAGTGGATTGACTGTTCACAACCTTTGCAGAAGCCAGATGTACAGCCTCAGGTAACAAGCTGGTCCTAGCAACACTGTTGGTCAATATAGTAGGAAATGTGTGTTCAATGGAAGGAAGATGCCCTCACCATGGAATAGTCACAAAAATATTGAATTGGCCACAGCCAACCAAAGTCCATGGTTTTCTGGGAACAGTCAGAGTCAAGGCACAGCATGTGCTATAGGAACATTGTACATGTCTGCCATTGTTTGTACTATTCCTTTGAATTCTGTGCTGTTGTCTGTAGTTAATTGTAATATGCACCCAAAGTGACACATAATGTCTTCAAACAACATCAGGCTATATTCTTTGATGTAGCATTTCTCAGCATCTGAGCTTCTAGCCACCTGGACAATCATCCTGAAGATCAACAATATATTTGAATCTGTTAGATACTGGCATATGGACCATGTCCATATTAAATTTTTGGAGATTGTGTGTATGTAAGTCAGACTCAAAGTAATTTTAGGGTGACTAGCTGACCACTGCTGGCATTCATGGCAAGTTTGGCAGAACCATGCTGTGGAAGATAAAAACATCCAGTATCAGAAAATGTGAAATCACACCACTCCCAGCCTTTGATGATCACATGACCAATTACAAAATTACTTACAGCTACACATGGAAACCAAATTCATTCTATAACTCTGTCAGTTTTGATTGGAGAGGTATGCTGTAAGCAGGTTGGTTATGAAACCAAACCAACCACTGTCCACAATGTTGAGCCAGGGACAAAAGTGGGGATCACAGATCTAATCTGGATGTTCAGGTCCGAGTGGAGGAAGGTCTTTTGAATAGAGGAAATTGCAGTGAGCCAGCAAGGCCCAAGCAATTAAGTGAGAATGTGTGTTTCAGTCAAATTACCACACCCTAAGAATCCCTTTTTGAGACCTTAGTCAAAGTGTAGGTAGAATTTGCTTTTTGTAGTGAGAAATCACCCAGGGACCAGCAGCTGTTCAAGAAGCTTCAAACTGGAGGGAGGGGGAGAACTAATGAATTTGTGTGCTAGCTGCACCTAATATACACACCACACATCCACTGTAGTGGGTGTGTGGTGAAACTTGGTGAGTTTCTCATTACAGGGCATACAGTGGCACCCGAAGAGTCCAGCAGAGGCTGCTCTTTCAGTGCTACTTCCAGTTTTTTCTTTTACTGATGTGTTCTTCATTATTTGAGATCCCCCTCCTCCACCTGAGCCCACACATGACACCTGCACAACAATACCGACATGCATCACTACCCACAATGGCACCTGTGGGCCCAGCCCCCAAACACTTGGAGTAAAGTGAAGTACCACACACACACCTGCCACAGCAGGTGTGTGGTACTACGATGTAAGTTTTATTTTATTTTATCTTGTGGCACAAGAAGAGCAGCACAAGCTGTTCTTGTGCTGCTTTAATGTTTAACTAATATATCCTTTCTCTTTCTAGGCCTTGAACTCAAACCCCTGTGAACCCCCAACCTGAAACCTGCCAAGTGAAACCCCACAAACAAAACCCGAGAACAAAACCCCAAGAACAAAGCCCTGCAAATGAAGCCCCATGACCATACCCCCGCAAATGAAACCCCATGAAAGAAACCCCACAAACAAAACCCTGCAACCAAAACCCTGCAAACAAAACCCACAAACAAAACCCACAAACAGAACCCACAAACAAAACCCATGAACAAAACCCCACAAACAAAACCTGTCAGGGTTTGTCCCTTACTCCGGTCCACTCCGGTCCACTCCAGTCCACTCCGGATCACTCCGGTCCTTGTCCACCCACCTCCAGTCCAGTTCTCTGCTTAGTTCCTTCGCCCAAGTCCACTTTGCTTCCAGTTTGACTCTGATCCAACCCTATCTTGGTTTCATTTCCCTTTCATTTCCCATTGCTTCCGGTTTGCCCCCTGGCCAAATTCCTGTTCCTGTTCCTGTCCCCCTTGTAACCACCCACAGTTTAGTGATCACTCCCCCGTAGTATAGTCATCATGTATAAGTAGTCCAAGAGCAAAGTCCAGAGACCCCAGCTTTGGTCTCTCAGGATTTCTGCTGTTACTCCGGACTACAGGTCAGCCTTCATGTATTCCATATTCATATTACATAATCTCAGGATTTCTGCTGTTACTCCGGACTACAGCTCCGAGTATTATCCAGTTGACTCCACAAGCTTAAGGACCACTGTGCTCATTTCCACCTAGTCCTTTCCGGGCTGCTGGACCACTCCTCCAACACCCCTAACCTCCTTATCTCATTCTTGCCCGGATTCTTGTGGACTTAGCCGGACTTACACCGGACTTAGCCAGAATTATTTGTGTTTACATTTGTTTGGTGCCCTCATCGCAGCATGGCCCTGACAGAAGACCAAAGCTCTCTCACAAGCCCACCATCTGGATTGCTTAGTATCACCGATTTCCCTCCCACTCCTCATTCTGAAATGTCTGACAGTGCTCCAGTAGCCATTACCACCGACCACCTCCAACACCTCCTCACCCAACTCCAACAACAAAATGCTGCCCTCCGTGAGGAGCTGGATGACATGCGGTGTTGGAGGGATAAATCCCTACACCATAGAATCCTCATCCTCGGCCCATTTTCCCTACGAACGAATCAATTATATGTCACCGCGCTCATTTAATTATATCGCCATTTGTTTATTCATGAAATCAATTGGATTCCTACCCTTTCCAACCCATAATATCACCTCATTCCTTTACCATGTCCACCAGTCAATTTATTGACTATCTGTCGGACTTCAACAGTCCTCATCAAAAAGGGGCAGTTTATGCCCTACTTCAAGTCCATTTTCTTTGGACAAGGCAATTCAACTTGCCATCTCTTCTTCAAGACTGGGTGACTTGCCTGCTCTTCCAAGTCATCCTACTGCCTTAAGGGCGACAGATTGTGATTATGTAACGATTGCGACCGGGCCTAGTTCCGATTCTGACTCGCGGATCCATCACATGATCCAGATAAGGCTGCACTACTCTGAAGGAGTATTTTTCGAATTTCTCCGTCATTCTTGATTCGGACTTGACTCGAAACACCGCCCAGAAAGATGCAATCGTACCTATCGAACAGTACCAAACACGAACGAACGGACAAAAATGCGGTCCCTGTAACAATTATCTTTCCATGATTCATACTCTGAAGGAGTATTTTCGAATTTCTCCTGTCAGTTTTGATCGGATTCGACTCGAAACAACCATGCCCTGAAAGCTGTTGAAAATTCACATCGAACGGTACCAAGGGAAAAACGAGCAGACGCGAACTCCATTTTTCACAAGACAACTCCCTTCCCATGACTCCCCCTTTGCTCCACCATTCAAAATAGCGAATTACTTCCGGCCCTCTTATGTCCGATGGAGAAGACCCTCAGGGCGATCTATTCCACTTTTCCTTAAGGGAACTTGTCCAGGGTTGAAGGAGAAATAGCATGTAATGTGTCAATCTCCCCTTTTATCTTTGAAATTGGAATATCTCCATCAGTTTTGAAGATTTTAACTTGAATTTTTTTCTCTGTGTGTCCCTTAAGTCCGACTTCTTCACTTTATATTGAGTCGAAGTCTGTATTGTATATTAGGTGCAGCTAGCACACAATTCATTAGTTCTCCCCTCCCTCCAGTTTGAAGCTCCTTGAACAGCTGCTGGTCCCTGGGTGATTTCTCACTACAAAAGCGAATTCTAACTACACTTTGACTAAGGTCTCAAGAAGAGATTCTTAGGGTGTGGTAATTTGACTAAAAGACACATTCTCACTTAATTGCTTTGGCTTTGTTGGCTCACTGCAATTTCCCCTGTTCAAAAGACCTTCCCCCACTCGAACCTGAACATCTGGATTAGATCTGTGATCCCCTCTTTCGTCCCCGGCTCAACATCGTGGACAGTAGTTGGATTGATTCATATCATCCTGCTTACAGCGGAACCAAGGGACACACGTCGCTGGCTTTGTGTCAGCTGCAGTCCAGCAGACACTCCAGCAGCACCCTCCCCCTACCCAGTCTGCTCACGAGGCCAAGGGAGCTGACCCTGAACCATTCTCTGGAAATCGGAAGAAAATGGAGAGTTTCCTATGCTCCATCTGGCTGAACATTGCCCTCCAACCTAGAGTCTATCCAACAGAGTTGCACAAAATCCTGTACACACTCTCCTGGATGAAGGATGGAACTGCCAGAGCATGGGCAGAAAGTCTCTCCACCTCCTTCCTAGATCTGGAAACCCACAATCCATACAAGACCTTTGAAGGTTCCTGGTTGCCTTTGAAAGCGCTTTCAGAGAACCAGACTGGGAGTTCACTGCACGATCCCAACTCCAGAATCTGAAACAAGGGAAGATGTCTGCAGAGGAATACACCGCACACTTCAACACCTTGGCAGGATGAACCAGATTCGGAGAGGAAGTGTTGATTGATGCATATCAGCAGGGCCTCAATGAAAGACTGTTGGAAAAAATGCACCTCAGTGATCTGCCGGAGACACTCGGAGAGATGCAGGACACAGCATGGCATTCTGGATAACATATATCTCTGGTTTCCGACAAGCCACATCCGGTACAACCCCATACACTCTGAGAAAACCCCCAACATCCATGAGAAACCTGCGACAGCGAGCACCTGTCACCCCTAGACCAACCACACTCCCTCCATGCACGACCCCTCCTCATCGACTTCATTCACTCCCATGGATGTAGACTCGACTCAGAAATGAGAGGCATGGACAGTGTTATAACTGTCAGAGTTGGGACACCATCTCTTGTGCACTGTCCCACCTGTGGAAGCCACAACAATTATCCACACCATGGAAAGAACATGGAGCAATTCATCTATGAGGTCTATGGGAAATTATCCCAGGCTCCTGAAGAAATGCCTCAGAGGCTCAGTGATCACCTCTGCAGGTTTTCCCAATGGGTCAGCGGTGAAGGATGTGTCCTGCCTGACCAACAGATTCTACCTTCTCTCAAAAACTACATATGGAGTTGGAAGATGACACGTTTTTCTCTGACAATGAGGAGTGACGAATCTGAAAGCGTATCAACTGAGGTTGACCCTTGTCTACAAGCCCTCCCCCTTCTATTCCGCCTCCTTTCCGAAGACCCCAGACAAGCCCAGAGATCAAGGTGAAAATCCAATCACTGCGGACTTGGGCAATCTGTCCGGAAGCCCTACTGGACTCTGGAGCCACCAGAATGTTCATGGACCCTTTACCTTCACAAAGGAAAATGGTCTAACATCTCTCTCTTT